>WBMV01001768.1:1869751-2162087 GCA_013396655.1 Campylorhamphus procurvoides | reverse complement strand
AAAAAAAGAAAGAAAGAAAGAAATATAGTAACTTCCCTTCAACCTGCCCACTGCAGTGGTGGACACAGGCCCAGTACACAGAGAGCATTGCCACAGTGCATGTCATAGCTACAAGACAGAAAAATCCAGCTACAAATGTCTACACACCTTTAACCCAGCTAAATATGGGGCTTTTTTTAAAGTTATGATCTATCTTGATTTCAATATTGAGTCTCAGAAGATGAAAATAAAGGTGGCATTTCCCAGTAAATCAGATTATGTCAGGTCTTCTTTTCTCCCCCCTACAAATTCCAGCTATAAATTTGATTTCCTAAGCCACTTACATTTCTTTTGAAGTCTCCTTGCTTGACTGCTAGACTCAAGTTTAATACAATCACTCCCATGTCATCTTCTAAACTGTTAGGATCTTCCAGTTTTAAAACCTGTTCAGTAGTTCTACAAGAAAAAAAAAAAAGGAGAAAAAAAAGTGCATTTATTGACTCCAGTTAACTCAAGTTGATTATTAAAGGTCAGGCTGAGCTGTGCAAATTTCAGCTTCTTGTCTGAAATTCTCAATATTGAGTTTAAATGTTAAAATGGGAAATCTGGAGGGTTCCTTCTTAGTTCTGACAAAATACACCCCTCTTTTAATAACACAGCATAGTGTTTCTATAGTACTGCTTACTACTCATAACTATCCATGTGCAGATACACACCGAATTAAGTTACTACTCTCTCCACTTCACAGGAAAGCAGAGTATCAGGGAAACTCATCCAAGTGAATTTTCTAATATTAATATTTATTCTGCCTGCATTTAATCTCCCTCCATGACTCTGCTCCCTTGCTGAAAACAGGAATTCTGGTATTTACCTGGTGGCACTATGTCATGGATAAATTCATTAATGTTTTGGGAAATTCTGATAAAACAGCCATGGGAGCTACAACACACCCACACAGGGAGAACTCATTTTCTCCAAAAAAAGTTGTCGCACAGCAAGGGAGTATAAAAGAGAGAACTAAAACTTGAATTCCTGGCTTCCAGCTCCACACTGAGACCAAGCAGCAGCAGCAGCAGACAAAAGGCACAGGGCTTGCCTCGGCACTAAATCAGGGCCAGATGCAGCTGCCGCAGGGATGGATGGCTGCGGGGGGGAGGCTGGAAAGGGGCGCTGGCAGCGGCCGAGAAATCCGCTCCCCAACCCGATGGTGCGCAGAGAAAGGCACCCCGTGCTACCAGGGATAAGAACGGGTCTCAACCTTCTCCCCCTTCTTTCTTCTTCCACCTCCAGAAATTACTCTGGCGTAGCTCTCCCTAAACAATGCCCCATACAGAAATTGTTAGTCCTAGAACTGGGCTCCATCCAGGTTGAATCCAGTACGGAGGAAAACATGTGTGGAAGATTTTTCTCAAGTGATTTCTCTTAAAATGTGCTCCCCACTCGTCTATCGAAAAATAAAAAAAGTTTGCATGAATAGACAAATTCCAAGCCAGAACAAAAGCATTTCATTATTTCCCTCTGTTAATCAAATAAACTGCATTAATAATCTTGAAATAAATAAAAGTATTACCTATTGAGTTCAAGTTCAGTGAGTGCTACAAATGCCGAACCCATGAAGTCTGAAGAGGTTAAATCTCGATCGTACACCTGGTAGCAAAATAAGACAAATATTTCCAATTTCCACATCATAAGCCGGTTTTATCCCAGGCGATGAAAGAACAGATATTTTAAGCCCTTTCAGTTCAATTTAGTATTTGAAAGATCAAAGCTTAGATATAATTCAGGGATCATTTTCCATCTCCCTGCTTTAATTTGTATTTTTAACTAAATATTTAACTAGCATTTTGAAAGTGTCTTCTTAATATTATGTAAACAGAGACATGTGTGGTGCTATGGACTGTGCCTGTTCCTTTATGCTCTGTGCAACAGCCTAATGAAACACTGCACAAAAATCAGGTACTTCTGCTTACAGATGTTATAGCAATTAGTGCTCACAACTGGTAGCTTGTGGTTCTGGTAACTATAACGTTACTCATAATGAGAAAAGGCTTTGCTACTTGTCACGGCTGCATCCCAGGTAATAATTCTGTGCAACCCAGCCAAACTACACTCTTAAAACATGCTCTTGAAACTGCTCTTGATTTCCCTGAGTTTGCACAAGCACGGGAAGAGGGAGCAGAATTTAGCTCCACACCTTTAAACAGATCCAGTCAAGTTTTATTTCAACTTGGGTTTCTGCAGACGGAAAGCAAAACATGCGAGTAAAATCTGGAAAAGACATATGTGCATTTTAATTTGAAATTGCTGAAACTCTTAAACTGGATGGTGTTTTATGTTATGCTGCTACAGTGAATAAAAATCAATATGTTTCTAAAGTTGAAAATAATTGCTTATAAAAATATTGATCCATCTTTCAAAAATCTCAACCCAAAACTTACCTTGATCCAGAGTTTTTGATCCAGGGTCTGTACAGGCAGCACAACAGTTTCATCCCAGACTGGGTTGAGGTTTTTGTAGACAACCTTACTTTTGTAGAGAGTTTTCCCATTCAGTTTAAACTTCACATAAGGGTCACTTGTACCTGTGATAATAAAGAAAATAGATTAGCACACTCCCATGTAACCCCACAAGATTAAATTATATTTTCATGAAATAGGAAGTAATAAAAAAAATGGTAATTATTTTATATATATGTATATACTTAATTACCTATATAAAAATTGCTCATTCATACAGGAAGTCTACAGATAGAAACAGAAAGCTGTATGAAAGCAGATAACAAAAAAAAATTTCATAGTTGCTTTGATCTCTGCTGCTTAATTCTTAAAGAACACTAATTATTCTTTACTAAGTTAGTTAACATTTTACTTTGGGAAAAGAGCAAACAGAAGCAGTGATGAAGGACTATTTACAGGCCGACTAACGACACAGTGGAAGAGAGAAAATGTGATCCTGTGACTATGAATATATAAAAGGGCCAAAACTCAAAAGCATCGTAACTGGGATAGAAGCTCCAAGGAAACCAGTAACAATAGCTAAAATACCCATCAGGATTTCATCACTGATGTCACTTGCCAATTTACTTAAAACCAAATTTGAAGTTTCAGTGAAAAAACACCGACGTTATTCATCAGCTCAGGACAAAACCACACACAGAACAGATTCTAAAAATAAGCAATGTTCAGGTAAAACATTCCTTAATCCAAGTGGCACAATTTGCCATGGCAATAATGTGCCATATTTTTATGGAGCAGATGTCCATGGACAGAGCATGAGGCTCGTGCCACTTGACAGCAATAGAAGGGCTTGCAGCTGTCAAAGGAAAACGAAAGAGGGAATCAACTTTTTATTATTGTTATTAAACTGGCAGCATCTGCACCAACACCAACTACCATGCAGGACAGAAGAGAAAAGGGGGAACAAGGTACAGGGAGGATTTAACTACATGGTTGATTTAGCTATTACTATAGACTCAGTGCAAAAAAAAAAATCAACAATCTGCAAATAAGGGGAAAAAATAAAACTGAGATGCAGCAGCACATACAATTAACTGAACCTAGATGCCACTCATCTGTCTCATCCAATATTTTCTGTATTATGCTTTACATTTGAAATATTAAATTTCCCTCTTAATAGTTCAATTTCATTACAAGAATAAGGTGATGGTCCTGGATGCCCCCCAGACTGCAGCGAGGGTTGCTGGCAAGAAAGACCAATTCCTACACCAGACTTCACAGTGAGAAATAATCTGAACCTGTCCTCCCTGGTTCCCACTGAGATATTGACTGACAAACACATGGCAGTCCAGGTCGACCCAGCCTAAGAGCAATACTCAGTCTTGTAAGCAATTTGATGAAAGAGTGAGAAATCAAAAAGGCCGTATTTAAATATCCCAAGCTCTGACCAGTGTTATGTGGAGACACATTTAAACCCAAGAAAAAAATATTTATAAGTGATCATCTACTTGGAATTACATGGTACTGTAAAGAACTGTGGTCCTGAGACATGCAAAACTTATTTTTAAGAATTATAAAGTTTTAATTCAGCTTTAATTTCAAAAGGGAAGAGTTGTAGAACCTGGCCCATTCTGCACATAAAGGGTGTTTCATTCACAGAAGGAAAATATCAATCAGTTTTCAAATACTATGTGCAACTGATTCTTTTCTTAAATAATAATTATTGAAATAAACCCCTTTTTGTGAAAAAGTGCTGCAAACTTCGAGAGAATTTTCTTTTTCTTCTCCTCAAAGAGAGAATAATAATAAGTGCCTGGTCCAAAGCCAGGGAAGTCAGAGGGCAGCTTCTCATTGTTTTCAATAGGTTAGGACTAGACCTTTCCCTAAAATCTTCTCAGAACTATGATTATACTCTTACATAAAGCATACAGCTTAAACCCAGCACAATCTCTACAAGGAATGGGAAAATAAAGATATATTGTAGACCCACACTGCAGGCAGAGTAGCCCTCAGGGAATGCAGAATTAAGAAATAACAGTGTTGAGCTCTTTGGTGTTAGTTTCTTCCACCTTCTTCAAAAAAGATTTAAAAATACTTTTTTTTTTTTAAAAAAAAGGCCAAAATATCCCCTTTTATTTACAGGGTAAGCAGGAGAAAGCTGCATTATTAAAAATAAGAGTTCTAATAATGTCTACAACCCATTCTATGCATGAAATAGCAACTGGCCAAGACAGGGAAAGCGACTGATGAAATGAAAGCATGAAGAGGGCAATGGAGGCAGGTGGTCTATGGCCATAACTCATCTGCTTCTGGCACAGAAAATCCATGTAAAAGGGGCAAAACCCGAAAAGAGAGAAAAATAGGAGATATAGAGAAAGCAAACAGGCAGCAAGTTCAATACACACAAGTAGAAAACTCCAAGCCCTTTCTCCAAGGCTGAGAAGCAGGAAGACTATAGCTAAGCAAGCATCCCAATTGCATTATTGGTCTGAAAGCTTTCCAGGTTGTTATACGGTAAAGGAAAATAAAAGAGGGAGAAGGGCTGCCCAGCTCTGCTCATGTGAGCCAGGCTTTAGCAATCATTCTCATATTTTTAAAATAAATTCTACCTGTATATTTACATATTCATATAGAAACATATATATGCATATAAAAGGAATATATATTTGTATAAAAATTTATATAAAAATATACATTGCATATTAAAAAAAAAAAGTGAGAGGGGGGAAAAGCTATAATAAAAAAGAAGCCTTTAATTAAATAAGATTGCCACTCTGGGATCAGGCCTTCATGCTTGTCAGCTTACTCTCAAAATAAACATCTCAAAGCGGGGCCTCAGTGGTGTCACTTACTCCAGCAAGGCAGCCTGGGTAATCCCTCGCTATCTTGACAGGCACATAATGTTCAAACTGTTTCACGGGTGAGCAGCAGCACTTGGGCGAAAGAAAATATTAATGCCAGGAATTAATAGAGAAAGGGATGGTGGTTTACAAAAGCCAAACAAGGAAAAGGTGTCAAGTTAGTACCGGTGTTAATTGTGAGGGAAAATAATTGTGGAGGGGTGGGGGGCTCGGCTGTCTGGCTGTCAGAGGGGTAACATCTCAACTAGGCAGGCAGGGAGAGGGGTCGGCGCGGGAGCGCGGCTCCTGCATCATACAAATGACGGGATGACACCTCCGAGCCAGCAAACAGCCGGACTGTCACCTCCACAGCAGGAGCTGCAGCGCACAGGGCTTGGTGGGGTGAACTTGGATGGCCAGGAGAGAGATGCGGGGAGTGGATACAGCACCACGACCCCTCTGGGGGCTCTCAAAGCTTCCCCAGTCACTCCCAAGATGTTGACAAAGCTCCCTGGGTCATTGTGCGTGTTTCTGGTTTTCCTTAAGACATCCTGGATTGTGTTCAGGTGAGTAAAGCAGGGAGGCAGGGAATGAGAAATAAGCCAGCTGGACAATCCTCTCCTGATGAGATGAACAGCAAAGACTGCAAATTATTGCCCGCATTTGAATTCAAGGCTTGAAGCCTCCTAGATTCAAGCTCCAAAAGACGTCTGGATCTATTAAAAGATGTTTATTAGACACAATCTACAATCTATGCAGAAAAACATGACTTCTTTAGAAAAGCGCCTAGTGATTTTAGGGATGAACCAGTCTAAAAAATGATTTTTGTTTATAATCTTCTTCTAAGTGTGACAGAAATGGGTAATTTTCTGAAGAAGCCAAACCAATTAAAAAAAAAAAAAAAAGGCATTTTAGCAGCCTTTTCCTAGTGAAGGCAACTGAATCAACAACTTTTTAAGCACATTCACCCAGGCCCTTCTGAAGGCAAGGTCTGAACCCACTCATCTCTTGTCTCAGCCACATCAGCTGTAAAAATGTGAATGGGGAGTGGCTCATTCTTGAAAACAGTTGAGAATTTTGCCCCTAAAAATACTTCTCTGGTAGGAAATGCAAGGTATGATGCCCTGAATACTGTGCAGTAACAGGCATGTTCACACACAGTAAAATATATGGACAAAATATATTAAAAAAAACCCCACCAAAATTAAAAAAAAATGACCTCTTAAAAAAAGCCACAAAAAATTCTATCATCTAGGACTGTTTCCTCATTGAAGAAAATACAGTCATCTTGACAATGATGTCCCTTTGGAATTCCTTTGCATAATATCTATTTCACTTTATTTTCTTCCACTAGCACTAAAAAGCAATGAGTGCAGGCAGACCACACATCACCTAAAACACGAGTAAGCTTTAGGGAGCAAAAAGTTGCTGGGACAGAGCAGTAGGAGGGGGTTCAGTAGCCCAAGAAACTGTTAATGGTGTTTTTAAATGGATACTGCTGCCCTCTAGCAGCTACCGAGAGATGGATCGCATTGAGTGTTTCATATTTGCTACATATTTGCTTTGTAACTAGGAAAGAGTAACCCAACAAACCCAGAAGACCCAATATAATTTCTAGCCACACACTGTTTTATAGGAGCAAACTTACTGGAAATATAGCATATGAAACAAGTCTCATTCCATAAATAAATAAATAAAAGTGACCACCAAGTTGCCTTAAAATCCTGAAAAATCAAAAGAACGGTGTGAAATATAACCTAAACCATCTTAAGTTTTGGTTAAAAAAACTACATTTTACTCTGAAGAAGGAAATTAAAGATTTATTTTATATGCATGTAAAAAATAAATATCTGAAAATCTTCCTAGAAATAGAATTACTAGAGTTATTTACGACAAGGAATAAAAGACGCTTTAAAATGGAACACGCATTTCTCATTTTAAGTGGAAAACCGCTATATTTCTTGTAGTGAAATAGCCTAGATCAATGCTTAAAGGGGAAATAGAAAAAAAGTATTCTGCTGGCAGGAAATTCAGGTAATTTTGGAAAGTTTTGTGCCCAGCTAGTTTTACATGGCCAGATGGAAATGAAACATTGCTTGGAAACAAGCAGCACCAATAGGTTCCAAGGGAAAATAAACCGACAAGCAAAAGAAAACAAAACCCAAACCAACCACACAAACAAAAACAACGCACCACAACAAAACCAAATACATCAAAAAGACCAGAAAACTGAACAAAGTGTACAAAGCCAGTTGATGGGGGAATAAGGGAGGGGGGGGAAAATGACTGAACTGAACATTAATAGAATGAAAAATGCAGATATAGGAGTTTCTGTTTAAGAAACTTCAGAAACACCACTCAAAAAATATACACAGTAAAGGAACTCAGAAAAATCTACTGAAAACCCTACCAAAATGTCATGTGACATATGTTAGGCATGCATGAAAAAAAACAGAATTGTCTATGGTAAAAATTGGTCCAACTAAACACTTTATTCCCAGTCAAGACTCAGGGATAAACACACAGGAGGACACAAGGACAGGGCAGGAGGTAAATTTACATCACTGAGAAACTTTTGTGATATCTTATCACAAAATGGTTTGGAATAGAAGAGACCTTAAATATCACCTCATTCCAACCCCCTGTCATGGGCAGGGACAGCTTCCTCTAGCCCAGCTTGCTCCAAGCCCAGTTCAACCTATCCTTGAACACTTCCAGGGATGGGGCATCCACAGATTCTCTAGGCTATCTGTGCCAGGGCCTCACTCTAACAGTAAAGAATATCATCTTAATATCTAAAATAACCCTAATCTCTAAGGTTAAAGCCATTCACCCTTGTCCTGTCACAACATGCCCTTGTAAAGTCCGTCTTCAGCTCCCTTGTAACACTTCTAAGCACTGGAAGGGGCTCCAAGATCTCCCTGGAGACTTCCCTTCTCCAGGCTGAACAACTCCAACTCAGACTTTCTTGCTTTCTTGGTCTTTGACCTAATATAATCTTCTTGCAGGGTCCCAGAAAGATGCAGTGTGAGCTGTAATGCAGACAGGTGCCCCCCAGGAGCCAGCTCTGACAGCTGATAGAGCTCTTACAGTTTAAGAAACCTGTTATCTAAATTGCAAATCCTACAAAAGAAGAGTCATAGGGTATTCTCTGGCCCTACATATTCTCTTTTTATGCTGCCATTCCCACATTCCCTAATTTAACAATAATTTACCAAGGGTGGGTACACATAAATTGCTTTTTTGGAAGTCTGGTTATTTTCCTGGTGTTTCTAACTCTGTGTGTTCCTCTCCCATGGCCAGTCCAGGAGGGATGTTCACAGGGATCACTGTGCATCAGGGCAAAATTCAACCACACACATTGCACTTAGAGAAATTGGCCTTGGCACAAGCACTTGCAACACAAGCCCTTGTATGAAGATCTACAGAAAACATCAAAATAAAGTCCTCAGCACCATTCAAATTCTCAGCAGTTGTAAATTAGCCATGATTACGCCTTTCAAAAAGAAATGTGAAAAGTTGCCTAATACATCTCAATAATTAATAAATCTGAAAGCCTAATGATCTAATTGCAGATACCCTGAAAACAGAGAAAGTCTAAATTAATCAGCGTGTTTGCAGAGAGTGATTCAGCCTAATTGCTCTGAGCATTTGCTTTCCAAACAATTACTTGCTCTAAGCTGACAAATACCCAAAACAGCACACACACATCCATTCCTCTGGCACCCTGGTATGAGTATGGACCCAGACAGTGAATCACAAAATATCCTCATTTGGAAAGGACCCACAAGGATCATCGAAGTCCAGTTTCTGGATAGGCCAGAGCTATGAGTGGTGGGCTACTGCAGAAAGTTAGAAATGTGTGTTATCCTATGCCTTTTCCTATATTTTATTTCGTCCTTGGGAGACTGAGCTCTGGCACAGCTCTCAGTGGTGCCAGAGCTGCCCAAGCAGCACGACCTCTCTACCAGCTCCAGGAACCCCCTGGACTGTCTGGCAGGTGGGGCTGTTGGATGTGAGAGCAGATGATGACATGCTCTGGACAGGGAAAGCAGGATGCACCATCAAGATGATGGCATCTTCTGAACTACTGCACCCCACCTTGCTCCTTTCACATGTTCAGCTGCCTTGAGAAAGAAATAAAAGGAAAACCAGAGTGCAGCAACAGGAAACAAGTGAAACTTGAAAGAAAGAAATAGAGATGAGGCACAAAGGTCCTGTAAAAAAAAATCTACAAAACACAAATCCATGTGGAAAAGAAACACACACACAAAGTTCAGGCTGGAACAATGTGGTTAAAGGAGGGGGGTGGGGGACCACTCACTCACCAGGTGACATCACACCCGAGAACTGCATTTCTTGTAACCGCACTGTTTAACAGATGAAAAATATACTCAGACTTTGAAAGTACAGGATTTGGAAACAGGAGAGGTTTCTTACCCTTACAGACACTCAAAACACAGCTTCAGCTTATTCATACAGCAGCAGAGCTGGGTTTGTCACCTGAAGGAAAGCAACACTTCCTTACAGCTGTGGCATCACGTTGCTGCTCACTGTCACAGCATCACTGCTGTGCAAAGGTGACTGGTACAGGCAGCAATGTGCAGTCAGAGCACCTCAGAGCCAAAAGGGAGCAAGACCTTTCAGATTTCATTAGACTGACTCAACTGATCATGAGCCATCACCCAGTCCTGTGAAAGTGAACCAGCAGGAAGAAACAGCCTCCAGCCTCTCCCAGTTAAAAGCATGAACTTGTGAGATTCACAAAAAAGGGTCATGGCCATAAAGTCACTAAAAGTGCAACAAGATGGCAACACTGATAGCACCAGTGATTTTTTTCTTTAAAGCCAAATAAGAAAAGTATCTCTCTGTTCTGCAAAACTACTGCTGTTCTCCAAAGATTTTTAATCAATAAAATACATTTCTCCTTTCTTATTACTTACAGTACTAAAGCTATATAGACAAACTCCTCACCATCACTGAATTGCATCATGCCATCTAGTAACAATAATACTATAAAAAGTACATAAAAATCACACTTTTGGTGCTGTGTATATACACACAGAGATCCATGACCTTCAGTGTTTGGTTCATCAGTTACAAGAACTATAAACACAGAACCCATACACTGCCTAACATCAGGCACCAAAGGTACACACAGGTGATTTGCCAAGCACACCTCACACTCTGCTTAGGCAGTTTCTAATGTGTGACTGGGTTACACTGTAAGCAAGGAAATCAGACCCCAAGCAAGCTGAAGACCAACAGGTAACACCCCTCATCCTGAATCCCTAGAGGGGACATGCAGTTTTGAGCCAAAGAGGGATTTTTCAGAGCTTCCCCACTTTCCAGCAGAACCGAGATCCTGCTCTAACAGCACTTGGCTTCCTTGGCTGGGGTATATTGAATGTTGCTGTATGGAGGCTTTTTCTTTCATTTACACTTCAAAAAATAGATAAAAGAGGGGAAGAAAACATTGAAAATATGATTCTTTTTCTTTCTGCATCGCTTATGTACTTTAGAAGAAGCACCAGGGAGCACACGCAGCTAAGCCAGGCTCGTGGGCTGATGGACCCTCTCTATAAAGAGCAGGTACAAGGAGGGAAGGTGCAAAAAGTCAGGGACTAGAGAGGCACAACAGACAGACAAAAAGCAATTCAAGAAGCAAAAGGTGAAGAGAAAAATAGGAAAGAGCAGATGTTAACAGGATTAAATACTATGAAGGGGGGGGAAAAGTAATAAAAATCTAGTAAAGTGAAGGAGTTTCAATCACACCAAAGGGAACATATCCTGGAAAGAACAGTACACAGCAAGTGAAAACATCTCGAAAATACCTGGAAATGTGCAAAAAGTGAAGTCACGTGTTGGTCTTACAGCCTGCAGTTATCAGCAGAACTCCTGTTCACCTTTACTCAGCTGACCATAATTAATTCCTAATTAATAACTATTAGGCATATAATGAGTAAATTCAGGGAGAACCCTGTGCATTTGCTGAGGGTTCAGCAACAGCTATTTCCAGTGACAAAAATATTTCTCCTGGGTCATACACCTTATTTTTATGTTTAGATACACACTCAGATAAACACTTCTTGCATTGGGATAACACAGAGGCAGAAACAGACAGCAGTACTAGAGACTTTACTCATCTGCCAGGAGAGGGCATCACCCACCCGTGCTGTGGGGCTGCTTCCCTTCAGAGCTATTTAAACTGTTGTAAGACAAAATTAAGGGGGAAAGTGCAAACATGAGAGGAAGGTAGCACCACACATTTACATACCATTTTCTTTATCTTTCAGTACAGAACTTCCCTCCTCCCTCGAAAAAAAAATTACACTGATGACTGCTTTGAGATTTATTTTTTTTCACATAGAAATTGCTAATAAAGTAATACCTGAATGTTAAAACTCAGGAGAATTAAAATCTTACATTGAACTGATTTAGGCTAGAGACCGCTGGCACAAACTCTTCACTCAGTCTGTGGTTTGCATATGAATATTTTGTTATTTAATATATAGAACACTCTATTTAGTAGTTGGAGTTCTTTTCCACCAATGACCACAAAGTATGACTTTATTTGAATTCTATTTGAATAAAAACGGGACTAGAAACTCTTGACTCTCTGCCACCACTCCCATCTAACCAGAGCATTTTTGAGGTTGCTCACACAAGGCTGACTAGAGGAGGCTTTAAAACACAGGACCAGCAACTCAGCTTTCATAGAATATTCTGAGTTGGAAGAAACTCACAATGACCACCAAAGCTTTACACACTGTAGAGCCCTGGCACCTCTTTGCACAAGGAAAGCCACGAGGAGGAGAGTCTGAGCCCTCTCCCACCTGTGCCAGGCAGCATTTCTGGGTTAACATTAGGGGTTTGCTCTTCCCAAAATGTGAAAGGGAATGACTTGGCGTTCAGCCCAAGCCCCAGTCTGATTCACAGAACATGGTGGCCATGGACAATGTGTTCCCATATTCAGATTATTCAGAGTACACTGATAACCCAGCACAGCAGCTGTATCCAGCATCAGGGTGGGGACAGAGGAGGGAAGTCACACTCTCCCAGCCCACAATTTCTGAGGTTTTCTCACACTGGAGAGATGAGCAAAGCTGACAACTTCCCACATTTAAAAGCACGTTGAAACAGCACAGTGGTTCTAAATGAAGCGTGACTGTCACACAAAGATGCCACATAACCAGTACAAAAGCAGAGACCTATAAAGACGTGCACCAGGGCATCAGCAGGAGCCACTGCAGCACAGCAGTTTGAGAAATAATCATTACATCACTACTTTCTCCCCTCCCACTGCCTGTGTAATAAAAAGCAGGAATTTTATTGAATTATGTATCACCTCACATATTCAGTTTATTCAATGACTGGTCATTTGCCACACAACAACAGAGACTCATCAAAATGTTTTTTGTTGGGTTTTTCCCCCTTATGTTGTTTCACTGTGTTGTCCAATGCTTTCCTAAGACAAGCATTTGCTTTCTTACACAACAAAACACAGCCTAAAGCAAAGTATGCTCTATCTTCTCTAGAAATACTACTCTGCTGGAATCGCTCATTTCTAGCATCTTTTTCATATGAGCAGTTGGATGGGTCCTGGCTTGTGCAGCTTGCTAGTAGTTCTGATGAACTGTTACACTGTTAGGAAACACAGTGTTCTGTGTAACCAGTAAAGATCTTAATCTGTACTTGTTCACTCCTTCAAAAAAATGGGAGGAAAAACAAGCATACCAAAAGTTATTGTTTTATGAAGACACAAAATAAAACAGCATGGAAAAAGTTAACTGAGATACTAGATAATAAAAATCCCCAAAAAAGCACGCCATGTGAGAATGTTTTTAAATCAGACAGGTCCCTCTAGGTGCAAACTTTCACAGGCCTTTAGAATACACAAGCTTGTTTTCTTTAAACCTGTATGAAAAAACCCTATGGATTCTTCTCAGAAGAAACTGCTCAGACATTTTGCAACACAAAACTATCAGAACTGTTTTCACATGAATAAAAAAAAAAACACAAACAATGAAATAAAGATTGGACATATGAAAGAGCTCTCTAACAGGTTCAGAGAGCCTCTGCAGACCCTCTGCCAGGACAGTTCTTCCCTCCACAGCAAGCAGAGTAACAACCAACTGGCTGCTCATAAGCATTTTAACAGCCTGAAGAAGAGCCAGGCTAACAGCAGGCACTTTCACATAGTTTTCCCAGGAATTCCCCAAATCTTTTGCAATTCATTTGATACGTCATTTGGGGCTGGGTTTTGGGTTTGGGGTTTTTAGCATGTTTTCATCATTCAGTCACACCCCAGACTAGAGAGAGGCCTACAGCCCTGCTCCTGTGGTTTCCTTTCTATTAACGTCTTTGTAGATAACCCCAAAAACACTCCTAGAGCAGCTCCATCATTTAATTAATCTCCAAATATTCTTTAGCTGATTTTTTTTTAAGCTCAAATAGACTGACTTGCAGTTCCTGAATAGGTACAGGTGCTTAGTGCAGCCAAGAAGGTGCTTTGCAGCTGCACAATCACACTCGAGGAGCAGCAAGGAGAGGGCAACTCCCTCTCCTGTGTATCTAAGGTGGATAAACCAAATCGCTGAGTGCTCTGACCTGGACAAGACATACAAGCCAATGACTTGTTGCATAGGAGATAAGAAAAGAAGCACATGAGCTGCCAATCTAAAAATCAGTGAAAAGAAAGCTGTGTGAATTTCAAAGGAGAAACAGCTGCAAGGTGGGGCTCACCACAGCGATCTCTGATAACCAGGTTCCGGCCTTCCTTCAGGTGGATGGTCAGCAGGTAGGCAAAGGGGCTGGGCAGGTCACTCAAGCAGTCATTTGCCTCCTCCAGAGCCTAATGAGAACAAAGAAATCAGTCACCACCACATAGCTCCTGAAGCAGACCATGAATGGGGCAGGTGTGCTATGTGTACTGCAGAGACAAAGTTCTCATCTTTCCTTAGGGCAATCTTTAACAGAAAGGGAGAAAAAAAAAAGAAAAAAGACTTGTTTCCCAGGCTTTATTTCACTATGCAAGTAGCTAAGTATCAGCATTGGGTATCCTCTGCAAGACAAGGGCTAACACAAGGAGAGTTATACCTGAAAATGAGGAGTGATATTAATCACAGATGCATGCACAGTTTCTCCAAGTCCTATCAGCTTACTGCATGTTTTTTCATAGCTCTTTCTTGTGAATTCATAGAATACCTCAAGTTGGAAGAGACCCACAAGGATCATCAAGTCATTTGTGTTCATCTGATAGCCTCATGAGGAAGTACACATCTCACGTATCTGCTGAGATGAGAAGGCAGCATTTCTTCATACAGTCTAAGAAGGAAACCCAGCAGCAGGCACTGCTAGCTGTGAGGTTTTACAGAAGCAAACTTGAGAGGATTCTTGTTCATCAGAGGTGCTGCCAGGGTTGCACAGCTCAGCAGCAGCATCCTTCAGTGAAAGCAGCCTCTGGACAACCACTTGAGAGGTTATCAGAGGGCAAAGATAGAGAAGTTCATCCAGAATAGGCAAACATGCTTCACAGGAGAACATTTCAAAACTGCCAATGCCTTTTCACGCTGGTCTAAAACTGATTTTGTTGTTTGTCAAACCCTACAGCTGTGTTATGTGCTGTCTTTATCTTAATCCAGTTTGTTTCTAGGCTGTTAGTTGAATATTTATGCTGCTGTTTTCATCAGCTGCCAGTACGATATAGATATTATATAATACTTTAAAAAAAATCCAGCATGTTTGGGCCTATTTTAAAAAAAATCAACAACTGCTTTGAACTACTAAAAACCCAAACAACAAAAAACAAAACCACCAGTAAACAAACAATCCCCACAAACCAACAACAACAAAAAAAAAAAACCCCAACACTGGATAAAGGTTTCTTCACCTGCCGGCATTTTATATATGTAGGCAGCAGAGAATCTGAAGTTAAAGTGTGCTTCTGATCAAGTTTCAAAATGTTTTAAAATGACAACTTACCATTTGGTCATCAAAATTTTGAGATGACAGGGAAGAGTCAAAATCCATTTCTCCACATGGGTACTATAAAACAAAAGATACAATGAATTAGGCAACAGTCATACAGGAACAGAAAATTCTCCTTGTATCAGTCAAGAAATTACTCATACACGTGTATAATGAGTGAAATTCTTTTACTTCTGCTTATAGAACCTTCTCTTGACAATTTAAATATATATTTCTTTTTCCTGTTTTGCAGTAACTGTACTTAGTGTCTTGAGTTTAATCCAAGAAAATAAGTGTCTGCTTCCAGCTGTTGGAATAAATTCTTCTCCGCAGCAGCAAGTGCTGAAGGTTCTTAGCACAAACTCTCCTGACACCTGAAGGTTATTGCATCTGGTGACTGGCTGCTCTCAGTTGACTAAAATTTCTGCTGGCAAGTTCCAGGAAAAGTTGTGTTTTTTTCCTTGTTTGGTGGTTTGCTTGGGATTTTTTTTGTTTGTTTCAGGGTTTTTTTGGGGAAAAAAAAAATCACTCAGGAGAAAAGTTAAACAGAATTGGTCAAAATGAAAGGTGTCCTTGTTTTGGCTGGAAGAGAGTTAACTTTCCTCCTGCTAGTTAGTACAGTGTTGTGTTTCGGATTTAGGATGAGAATAAAGTTGATAATACACTGATGTTTCAGTTGTTCCTGGACAGGGACCACTGCTCAGGAACAGGCCAGGCATCAGTAAGCAGGTGATAAGCAATTGCATTGTGTATCACTTGTTTTGAATATTTTAATTGCATCATCTTTTAAAATTTTACTCTCTTGGTTTTCTGTCCTTTGCTGTCTTTATCTCAATTTTACCTTTGTTTTCCCTGATTCTCTCCCCACTACACTCTGGGATGGAGGATGATGTCTCACATTGAGGGGGGAATAAAAGAGAAGCTGTGTCATATTTAGCTGACTGCTGTATTAAACCACGACAAAAGAGAATACACTGCATATGCACTTCCCCCTGCTTTCTGCACTAACTGAAAGATCCAAAGGATTTTTATCCAGCATAGGAGAGGCAGTCAAACATTTCTTCCTAAATACCAAGTCATCAAAAAAATTGAGGCTACAGCAGCACAACATTTAGGCTGGACACACAGAAGGGATTCATCAGTCAAGGCACTTTTGATGCTATTTTGACTGCTAAAACAGCCTATGGTCTTCATTTAAGCTGAAGAGGACCTACGTGCCTGGGCAATGCTTTTGGTCTAATGCAGGGCACTCACAGCCCATTCAAATACAAAGATTTATGCTGAGAATAAACTCAGTCTACAGAAATGCACACAAGGTGGAATTCGATCCTCATGTGAAAATGTTATTATGTGCAGTGTGGTAACATGCAAACCTCTCAGATGAGAGAGGCATTGTGGGGAGCTCTATAGAAATAGTAAAAAAAGAACCAGTTCCTGCACCAAAGTACATAAATCTTAGATATACTGACATGCTGAAATAAATATAAATACCCTTTGTGTAATTCTTTACCTCCTCCTCCTCCCAAATACATATATTATGTATCAGGAAGTACAGTAATGCAGCATTGCAAGTAAAATTTCCCTTGCATGACAGACAAAATTTAACATTATGGTTCCCACAGTAATCGTAACTTGGCCACCTTGCAAAAACACATTAAAAGTGGAAAAATTATCATCATAAAGAGCAGCAGAAGAATTTTCTCACACAACAGAGCTGAGTTACAGCTGCTAGGGGAACCCTAACTTTGAATTTTCTGACTACTATGCATAAAATCTCACTAGTGTGCATTAAACTTAGTGTTTCTTGGAGTCTCTGGCTTCACAGGAATCTCCTTCAGGCACCATCATTGTCACTGATAATGGTTTCTCTTTATAGCTTGTTTTACATGGCAGAAACACAGGATCAAAGAACTGCATTGAAATGATAATAATTTAAAAAGTGCTGTTTTGGCTACCTTGATATTATTTGTAATAAAAAATTAGCCTCAAAGTTATGATTTTGTCTTTATTCTGCTTTTTGTTTACTTGCTTTACATCCACAGATACTGAAAGCAATTATAATTTTACTAAAAAAGCTTTCTTTTTTTTTTCATTTTAGCTCCTCATAACGTAAATTACTATCATCCTAAGTAGCTAAATGAAACAAAATCACTGAACATAGATAGAAGTCTTTGTGAAAATTTGGTCCTGAAATCTTGATTTTTAATCAAACTACAGTGACATTTCTCAACTTTAAACAAAAGTGGACACATCCAAGGGGGCCATAGTCCCAAATATACCTGTATGAAAACAAAGCAAGCAAGAACATATGTTTGAATATATATATATATATGCAGAAGTAAATCAAAAGTTCCTCTTGACGAGATTTAAAACCTCTGTCTCCTCTTGTTTTCTGCAGAAGAATGATTCAAAATACACGGGCACTGAGTGCACCAGCTACAGGACAAGGCTGTGGGTTGCCAGTGACTCACTGCAAAGTGTTGGCAAGAAGACAAAGTGGTGTCAGAGCACCTCAGCAATGACACGTGGCCATGGACAAAACCCAAAGGCAAAAAAAGTTACATTACCGGAGCCTTTTGCAACCTGAATCAGTCAGGGAGGGATTCAGGGCAACTTCATTTGCCTCTCCACCCCTCAGATTTGCCCAGCCAGGGTGCAATGGAGAACAGAAAGTAAATCTCTTGACAAACGTGAAAATGGTTTCTGTGGCAAGAGCCTTTGCTGAAGATGGCACGTGCTGAGCACCAACAGCTCTGTACTGGGAGTTCAGATAAATGTGAAAACCACAAGCCCACATTGATGTCACGCATGAGGCTCGGAAAGTATCTCACGGTATTGGGTGGCCAAAGACAACCAGGAAATGAGGAGGTGGCATGTGACAGGCAATTCAGGGGAAAAAAAAAGCTCAACCTACATTTTCCCTTTTTTTAGTTTGTTTTGTTCCAGCGATCTGCCTTCCTTCTGATTTACTTCCCTGAGCAGAGTGATGCTCACTAAAGAACAATGCTTGTTCTTTGAACCTGTCATGCTCCTCACAGCAACACCACCCAGTATTCAGAGACCAAAAACCTCTGTAACAAACTGTTCCCATCCAAGAGACACAGAGCACAAATCCTGTAGCTGTTCAATTAATACAAGAAAAGCTGAATATTAAGGTTTTCACAGAATCACAGAGTGGTTTGGGTTGGAAGGGACATTAAAGATCACGTAGTTCCACCTGCCTGTCATGGGCAAGGACACCTTTCACTATTGAATCACATTCAATATAATTACATTTACTCAATAGTCTTTATCCATTTCTGCTTTGCTTTGCTTCACTCTCTCCTATGTATTTTTGAGGAAAAAGATTTTTTGGCCATTAGAAGTTGCATTGGAGACAGATTATAAGAAGGAAGGCTATTCACACAGCAAAGTGATTTACCACAGAAGTAAATATGAAATGATTTACACACACTAGCACATATAGAAATACACATTTAGGCAGAGATCTAAATGCTGCAGAAAATAAGCCAGACTCAGGCTGTACATCTGGAGGAAACTTAGCCTGAAGTTAAGCTATTTCATTACTACAGGTACTTCATTCTCCTTGAACAATTAGTTTGTCCAAAATCAAATCATAATTTAGTATTAACTCTGGTGTGCTGTAATAAATTTTAGAGTAGGGTTTCCAGTCTTCAACAGCAGGAAAAAAAATGCTACTGTCATTAAAACAACATGGAAAAACTCCAGGAATAATGAAAGTCAATATATTTGCAGCACTAACCATCATTTTGAACCATGCAGTTAAAAAATTAACCTGTGACATCTCCACTCCCAAAGGAGCCTGATTGCCATTTTTGAGTATCGAATGACTAAGGAAACCAGCCACCATAACTGCAACAATAGGTATTGTGAAAAAGGCCCCAGAAAGTTAAAAATCTAACCTTCCCAGTGAGAGCTCAACAGGAGGATACATATTTCCTCAAGATATAAACAAAAATTTTGCCTGAAGTGTTTCACACAGCCCAAATCTTCACCTGCTGTCTTATATTATGAACTGATTGTGCAGCTACACAGGATTCACAATTTGCTCAAGTCAGGCAGGAATTAGTTTCATGTCAGTTTTGGAGCATATTGGTCTCTGTGCATGGCAAATTATGTCCAGACACATATATACTGACCACAAAGCTGGGAGGGAAGAGAAGAGGAACAAGATGGGAAATGCAGAGGGAACATACTGGTTTTGCACCCTCTCTAAATCAACACCAAGAAAGCCAAAAGGACAGTACTGAGCATGATGCTGCATGTTCTGTTCCCCATCACATGCTTTTTTTGGTTAATTCCGGAACACAGGCAGAGTTTCCCCTGCTCACAGTCATGTTCCACCTATTGTCTTCATCTCAGTCTTAAGTGGGTGAATGGTAAATTGATTTTGCTATATAACAATCGTGAAAAGCTATATTAACTAATCAGCAAATATATCAGCGCATTTCAGACCCCAGAGGGTTGCAACAGCTTTTGATTTAAGAAATCAACTCAAACAAATCTGAAAAATCTGAAGTATCATTAGAAACAATAAAATAATTTCAAAAAAATTAGGCAAGGTTATTTTGCATCTCCAAACTGAGCTGCAAGGATATCTGAATTAGTCTTGAATAACGTGCATATCATGTAAAATTTATACTTATTTTTATTCCTCATTCATTCCTTGAACAGAGCCCCCTCTTCACAGAATGGTTCAGGATGAAAAGGACCTTAAAGATCATCCAGTTCCAATCCCCTGTCACAGGCAGGGATACCTTCCACTAGGCCAGGTTGCTCAGAGCCCCATCCAGCCTGGCCTTGGGTCCTCCATCCCTTTACAACCCAGACAATTGAGGAGAAGCACAACAAGCCCAAGGTGGCCACTAAGCCTGGTTGATGCTCAAGCACCCACCTCTGCCCCGTCGTCCGTCAGAGCAGTGCTCAGGCGGGTGCTCTGCAGCAGCTCAAAGAGGTCATGACTGGATTTCCTCTTCCCCTGGGACACAGGGCTGCCTGCAGCTTGTGCATCAGGGGGGGTGACTGTCACTTCTGTCCGTGTCGTCTGCTGTGACACCCATGGCCAGTCCTCTCCCACTGCCCTCGTTGAAGCGCTTCTGCTTTTCAGGGACATCACAGACCTGGAAAAGCTTTTGGGGGAGCTGCTCGACAGCACCTGAGTACTTGAGTAAGTCGTTTCTTCTTCCGTAAGAGTCTCCACCTCCAGCATGTCGGGCACCGACACACTCAGGCATCGGTCCAAGGAGTTCACTCTCCTCTTCGTCATTTTGCTAGACCTCTTCTTGGTCTTTCTCACACTCAGGTTTTGCAGGAATGGTCTAGTTTTCTGTTTCAGGGATCCCCATACGGATGGTTTATCCAAGTCCATTGCTGCGAGGGGAATCTCAGCAATGCCTCCTGCACAAAAAAGCTTCAGCGATTCCCAGCGTGACTAAAAGGAACGTAGGAAGAAAGCAAGTCAATCACAAAAGTGAACAGCCGCTCAAGACTATGATTCACGTTGTCTCATCTTAAAACTTTCACTCATTTTTCTAAACAGTTAAAACGGAGCATGTCACATTAGTAAGTGCTTTCAAATACAATCTGGTGGGTAGGTTTGATTATTTAGGAGGAAAACAGCCAGAACAAGTATTTATTCCTACACAAAAATGCAATGTCTGCCCACTACTTCATGATTGCTAAGAGGAGACATTATATTTCTTCTTCTGCCAAGTCCTGATTTGTGAAAACTTGAGATTTATCCAATTTGAAACTGTTTCTGTACAGAACTTACTGATGGGAGTTAAATCATGATAATGCGAGCACACGAAACCTGCTGGCAAAGCTGGCACTGACATTTCTGCTGACACTTTCCCAGGTTATGAAGGGTTTTGTTGGCCATTTCCAAAGCTACATGGATTCTTACAGGACAAGTACACAAAAAAACCAGCTCAACAAACTAAGTGGCTGAGGATGAAGAGGGTATATTGGATGTGAGGAATCCCAGCTAGGACCCCAAAACACTCCCTTTACAATAACACACTGTTAATGGAAGTTGATGTTGTCGAATTAGTTTTCCTCATACAGAAGGCAATTTACTGAAAATGAGGATAAAAACGGTTGGATCACCTACAGATTTTGAAAACCTACTGGTAGACTCGTCTAGGAGTTATTTCCTAATGAGCACTTACACATCTGGGAGGGACAAGAAGAAAAGAGCTACAACAGAATCACTTACTGCATCTGCATCGTAAGAGAGCAGTCAAATGGACACCTCTGTGCGCAGAAATATTCTCAGAGACAGACTCTTCCGTAGTTAACAACTCAGCAACCATCCTTGTTCTGTGAAGCAGAAATCAAATCACCATCAAAATTCAGTAAGAAAAAAGCTGGTGAAACCTGCAGATTTACTCCTCTACAGTCACACACTCAAAGTTTACAGTACATACCCACGTCCTTAGAAATATATAATCATTAACTACATGATGCCTGCTTCCAAAACTCACAGCATATTTATCTCCTAACTATTGCACAGTTCACAAAAAACTACTTATCCCACTATTTTCCTGATCACTAGGAAAAACGCTAGGACAGGCAACAGAAATACAACTGGTGGCTGAATCCAGACAGAGAAATCACTGTCTGTTTCCAAAGAAATCTACTCTTACACCATTAATTTTGATGAGTCGTATAGCCAGTTACTTAATAACTTATTTAAATAACTTCATGACTAACCTCATCACACTTGCAGAGTGTCCAGGCTCTACAAAAAATTCTCTGTATTACTAAAGCAGCACAACCTTCTCCGCCCTACCTTTATATTAATAAGAAATAATATCAGCAATCCTATGCATTCACAAGACAATAATAAGTTTTGCTCAAATAGGAAGGTGTGTTAGTATAGATATTTCAGCTTAATGCAGTATTTTCACCTCTATCTCCAGAAGTCAGTCACTGTATCAAAGTGTACATGGACAAACAAACTCACAGCATCACTGAGAAGTAAAAACTTGTAAAAAAGTTTTTATTTTAATCTCAGAGGAAGATTTGAGGTACACAACGGCATGGTGGGTCTGTCTTTCTCACTGAACTCAGGTTGAAGCACAAGATGAACAGATTTATAGAGGGAGGAGAAAAGAAATCAATACCAACCGTATTTAACTGGAGGAGGAGGAATGCCTGTGCTGGTGCAGCACCTCATGCCTTGCACAAGTTCATGCTGAATTTGCTCTCATCAGCTGAGAGCTACTTCCCTCTTTGCATAAAATCTTGACAAGGCCTCCCCGGTAGTGCTACATCACATGCCAGCAACAGAAGTTATTAGGCTAAACACACTTGCAAAAAACATTATGAAATGCAGTGTTGGGACTCATTTAAAAAGCTCATCTGCTGCCACTGCTGCCAGTGCTCTCTGCTTTTCTCGCCTACATGCATAGAAACCTGCTGGAGCAAAGATGTTGCAAATAAAGGCAGAGCCCAGCTCAACATCCACTTCCCAAGGCTCTTACTGCTTCCTATTCCCTTCCTGTTATTCTCCAACCCTCTTATTTTGATGACCCACCACCCTTGTTTTTATTTTGTTTGGTTTGAGTTTTTGTTTCCTAGCAGCAGACTTGTTCTTGTAGGTTTTTCCAGGTACTTCCCCCAAGTCATAAGCTTTTTTTCACAGTTACACTGCACCTCAGTTGCTGAACAGAAAAGCCCCATCAGCAAGGATGCTGCAGGGACCATACTGCATCTCTGACACCCACTTGCATACAACCCAGACTTAGCAGAGTCCTCCTCAAGCCAGTTAGGTTGAAAAATTCCTGGGTCTTGGTCAAGACAGTAGGGATGGCTCCAGTAATTTGCTGCCTCACAATTCACTGGGGGGATATATGATATTTTTATTTGATGATATTTGCTGCACAGAAAACACCAGGTTGCCTAACAGGTCACAGAAGAAATAAGCCCATCCCTGGTCACTGGATTGCCTAGAAGTTTGGCCATACTCTGCCTCTTAACCTTTATATCCACCTTCCTGCTGCAGCTACAATTTCTACTGTATTTCCTATTAAATTAACCCAAATGATGGCTATGATACACAATTAACAATAAATGCACAGTCAGTTCTAATCTGAGAAAAGGGTAAATACAGTCTGAAGGGCAAATGCACTCTGACAGATGCCATCTGCGGACTGGCCCTTCTTTCACTTCCCCAGATCAAGCAGAAGAAACACACACAGCACCGTGATCAGAAATCTGTTCCCAAGAGATCACTGGAAGATCAGGGACTAGGACCACCCTGGCACGGTGCTGGAGCCAGGGGTGCCAAGATCACTGGAATATCCCCTACTACAACCATACTGAACAACATCAACACAGCATTTTAGAGAGAGAAACTCTCTCTTGCATGTAAAAAGTGTGTTCTCAGTACCAACATGTTGTTCACAGTCCTTATCCTCCACAGGCCAGAAGTTTTCCCTTTTCCTTCCCCAGCCTCAGAAGTCCATTGCCAACTGTATCGCCAAATATTCCCTAAGCAACCACAGGGACAAAAACGCACTTCACCAAATTCTTGGTCTAAGCTTGGCCTCTTTATTCTTTCCCTTTCAATGGCACATTGTAGCAAAAATCTGCAAACAGCAATCATTCAAAGAGAAACATTTCCTGTTATCAATTTTAACTTTGTTGGTTTTAATTGAATGGTTCATTGTTTTTATGTAGCAGGAAAAAAAATGGTTTTAGTCTATCTTCTTCAGCCTTCTTTTTAACATGTTGCTGAATCTCAAATGTTCAGAAGAATCCATATAGTTCAATGTCTTCCTTCAGAGAGACCACTTTGATTGCACCTGCAATTTTTATTATATTCTTTTCTTCTGTTGCCTCCTCTTTTGGGCACAACAGGGGCAAGAAGGAAAGGATTAGTGACAGAGAAGTTGGTCAGCACTCACTATGACTGATAGAACAAATATTTCTAACATTTTATCCTCCCTTAGGTATCTTCTCATCATTGTCCTTGGGATTTTTTAATGTGCTTTGGTTTCTTTCACTGTAATGCTCCATATGTACTCCCCTAGATTGATATAATATTTAGAGCTAAATTACTTTTTTAGATGTTCTAACAGGTGGCTCTAAGAGATATTTCAAATGCCACTGAAAGCCTAGAGAAATCATTCTGTAATTCTACTTCACTTACTGTCTTGTCAGGAAGCCAGCAAAGCCACAAGTGAGAAATACTGCAAAACACACTGAAAACATTGCAAAAGTGCCCAATATAACTAAACAAATAAACTAAACAAACCCAAATCAATTTATACATTTGAAATTATGAAATAGATTGTCTTTATTCACCATGTAACCATTCCCTGCACACACAGAAGTGCACAATGCTCACTGAAGCACCATGAGACACTTCCTGCTAATACTTTTAATATCATCTCCAAAGCCAGCAGAATGATAAAAACACTACTGAGCACCACATCACCACTATTACAGCTTCCATAAATCTATTAATCCTTTGACTCAATTTGTTTATCCAATTAAGGTGAAAACTCTGGGTCACTGTGCAGGCCACTCACCTTTAAGGTCTGATTCAGCCAGTATGTTTTCAGCTACAACTAAATGGTAATAACCATTTAAATCCATCGCAGCTGAAAACACTAACATGCATTAGAGGCTGTTAGGAACATGCTGCACACTTGGATACATATTAAAATAGGTTCAAATTAGGAGGAACTAATGAACCTCCCTCACTGTAAAACCTCCATTGATTCTGGCTGTTCTGGCATATCACCCCAGTCTCTGCCTGCCTGGCACATTCACTGACTTAAAGCCTAACACATGAGACACTGTACAAATTACAAGCAAAGCAATTACAGTTCTGCTGTGTGACATAGTATTTGGCTATGGAAAGTTCTAATATGAGTATGACCCCATTAGGTTTGTAATTTCTGAATTCAGTGTGCTGAGAAACAAGGCTGACATCTAGAAGGAGATAAGTGAGCAGGGGAGTAAGGGACTGAGGTCTTTTTTTCAAACTCTTCTTTTATCTTTTTGCTATAAATTCCACTCTTTGGCCCTAGGAGCCGTAAATTAAACCCTTGCTCCCTGAGAGAAAGGGAAAATATTGAGGAAAATAGCTTTCAGCTCTGTGCTGGGTGGTTATTTCTATAACACATCATACCAAGCACTCCAGACTTTTAATATCATTGTACCTCAAACACAGTCAAATACAAATCATTACTAAGAGCAGAATGACTTTTTCTGAAGAAACCAACACTTCCTTCTTTGCGATGGCTTATTTCAGTGCCTTATCAGGAAATGCAGTAGCTTTATGCTAAGCACCAAAAGACACAGAGATAAGAGAATATCATCCAAATAAAGTAACCGTTCGCTCAGCGTTACCAGTTTGTACTGGAGCCTTCCAAACCCAGCACTAGTTACACTCATGCATGATACTGAAAAGAAAAGGGAATACCTTACCAGGGGCAGGATGTCCCTCGGATTATCAACACTTTCAAGCCAATGTTGCACTTCCTTTGCAGAAAACAAGACCAAAATGAAAGGCTGACCTAGGTGAGCCCAAGGCCACTTCTCCCTGGATATGATCCCAGAAGATAACACGGGAATCTGAGTTAGACACATACATGTTAATACTGAGAAACTGAGACAGCCTGTTCTTCCTACAGCCTATGGTAAATACCTGAAGTTAAATTTGATAAGGCGCTAGAAAAAAGTCTAATCTCAGTCTGATTCTGCACAGGCTAATTACCCTGGGGAAATCAGTGTTAGTATTATTTTTAGCACTAACAAGCATCAAAGGGAGCAGACTGCTGTGGTGTAGCTAACGTTTTCATTGCACAGGTGATTTGCTGCTAAAGCAGGGTCATGGCTTGGCCAGCTTCCAAATGTTCCCATTGCATTTGAGCTTAAGCTTCCCTGCAGGGCTTCAAATGATGCCAGACTGTGGATACAGATCCTGCTCTTCTACTTCCCTATTGTAACAAACTCTTTTGCAAAGCATAGTAGGATGCTAAACTAAAATAAAATAAAAACTTGACCTGTTGCTGTCAGCCAAATTAGTACAAGTGCTTCATGAGAAACCATTGTATATGCTTCAATGGAAATAAGATAACCAAAAGAAACCAGCCTTATTTTCTTTATGGGAATTGAAGGAAATCTGCAGTCCTTGCAGAAGATCACAAATAGTACCCCGGGTAAACACAAAGCTTAAGAAAAGATTATTAAGAGCAGATAATACAGGCATCTAAAGTAATATTTTTCTATTTTAGGTTTGGTGCTTGTTGTTTTGGGCTGAGCTTTTTTACAGATTGAATTTTTAGGCTCTGGGCTTTTACATCCCATGCTTGGCTTTTTGATTTTTAATTGGCTCAAATGTGATGAGCTTCATCTTTCACAAACCCATGAAACAAGCACACATCTTCCTCCACTTATCACACAAGAGAGGAACAAGGGTGTTTTAACTTGTTAGAGGCTCTTTTGCACAATCTGGAGGGCTTTTTTCACAACATTTATGAGCAGACAGGAACTATGAGAAGTAACAAAAAGACCAGCTGCTACAAGCATCTTAAAATAGCATCTGATAGTGAAAGTTACTGAGAGAAAAACCTGCACCTGTCTCCAGCTTATGAAAGTATTGCTTTCATTTTGCTTCTGTCTATTCTAAAACAGAAGAAAAATGATGAGTATGTGTGGAGGAAATGAAGGAGGAAGTGTTTGGGTGTATTTTTACAAAAATATTTCACAAGTTCCTTCCACTTTTTCAGCTTCCTTCAAAATATTGTGGCTTGTAATTGTACCTGTGCAAGCCAGAAGGCCCTTTCAGTCTTTTCAGTCTAATTCATGGGATTGTACCAAGCTGGTACAATCAAATATGATCTTTAGAGTGCAAACATACCTGCTGAGCATCAGACCTCTCCAGGGACACCTATGCCTGAAGATCTGCTTCCTGCAGCCCTGTGCCACAGGAGATGATATGCACCTTAAACCAGACTCCAAGAAAGCTCCTGGACTGACAGATCCTGCTCTTGGAATGCACTGTGTAGCATGCTGAAATCACACCAACAATTGGGATATTTCTTTATCATTGAATATATCTATTTTATAATTTGCCTCACTGCTCCCAACCACATTGGGTGATCGGTGGGAATGGTGGCAGCTGAAGCAGGGGAAGAGGGAAAGATGCGGAGCAGCAAGACGAACGAGAGATGCAGGTACAAGCAGAGTAAGAGCAAGGTAAGAAGTGCTCTAAAAAGAAATGAAGATTTTTAGAGCTCACATGAGGAATAACATGATCAGGAGAGAGGCAGAGACACAGTTGTTGAAGGAGCCAATACCCACTGGAGCAGCTCCAGTGGGAATCCAGCCCTGCAACTCCTTCCTCCTCACTCTCTCCTTCAAGCCCCTGTTCCCCTCTCTCATAACAAAAGGTTTATTTTTATAACAAGAGGTGCACAGAAATAGATCCTCCCTTACCATAACTCTCAGGGAAAACAAACCTAGGAAGGAAATTGGAGATTCATTTCCACTGGAGGCCAAATCAACCAGTGCCTTTTACTGGCACTTTAATAATATATTTAAATAAAAGAAGTTTGTGACTACATGCAAATTACTTTTGCATGTGCCAGGATTGCTCCCTAAATAACTACTATTACTGTCACATCTCTTATCAAAACTCATTGTCTAGAGAGGAAAGATCTATTAAAAGCTCTGCGTGATTCTTTATTTAACAACAATTTTCCAAACTGACCTAAACAGAACATTTCTGATTCATAAAAATGGCCTGATGATAATTTGAACAAGACAAAAACCTGCACCAAGCTGTTGGTTGGCCCTCTTTTTTGCTTACTAGGGCATGTTCCTCTTCCCAAAAGCAACATGGCACAAGCCAGGCCCAGAGCTCACAGTGAGAGTCAGGCACATGGGAGACTTGAGATTATTTTGAATCAGTATTGACCTGCGTGATTAAATGTCCTTTCACATTTAATATCTCCCTGTGGTTCGGGTGTACCTGTAGATAAAATGACTCTGTTTTTTCAGTCTTTTAATTACCAAAGGCAGGAGGCTGAAGGTAAGTGTCCCTAAAGAAAAGGGAGGTTGGTGTGTTGTAGCATAGCCCTGAATTATAATAGCTTTCATTTTCTGCAGCCACAAGCCTCCTTACAGAAAATCACTGCATTGCCATTGAGAAAGCTGGAAGGCAAACTGGAAAACCCACTTACAAAGAAAGCCCTTAGGAAGCTCTTGGTGAAGGCAAGTGTTTGCAGGTCTCATCTCGGACAATAATTTAGTATTTTAAATATGAACTCAATGCCTACAACTAAAGTCAATCACATCACTCCCCTGAAGTCATGACAGCAAAATGTTCAGCACGCAAATGGCAGCATAAACCTAAAGACCCCTTTAACTGCTTTAAACTTTTCTATTTCCAATTCTAGAGACTAAACATATGCCAGCACACATCTCTAAATGCCAGTCATTTCTCACAGAAAAGAACCAGCTTTGAGATTTCTCTCTCCTTATACCATCTGAGTTTTCAGCCTCCTGGCACCAGAAATAAGCAACTTGTCTCCAGGTTCCATTACAGTATTATTTTCCATCGAGAAGATCAGATAAAGTTGGTAAATTTAACTTATGTGCATTGGCAATTGCACTTCGGCACTTACAAAGTCTTAACACTGGGGTCTGTTTGCTAAAACCGAAGTCCCCAAATACTGGCATCATTATAAAAAACCCCACAAACTACAACTCCAGTAACTATTTTAAACTGGAACAAAAGGGTCAGAAATTAAAATACAGGAATATCATGCTGGGATGAATAATGAGCAGCCACTTCAGGAGACCTGCAACAGTTCAGAGAACCTCAACTACAGCAAAGCCTGGTTTTGTTAATTCTGGTTCCTGAAAGTGATCTAAGCAGAAAAGCTCCCCAAAACAGAAATACTGGCATTGTTGAGCCAGGATAACACCTGAAGAAGCAATTTAAAACTCACTTTCAGTTCTTCTATGATTCTACATGACAAACCTGCTCTGTGAAAACCTGCAGACACATTGCATAGTTCTTAAAAACCGATTTGGTTCTGATTCATTTGGGGAAAATTTGCCATAGGCAGGGTGGGGTAAAGTTTGCTAAACTTTAAATACCTTCCCTTAAGCATATCTACAGCTTCTTGCTCATGCTGCCCAACCACACTGGCTGCTCCTTTGTACACTGCTACCACAGTGGGGATTTTTGGTTTTAATTCTCCTTTCATGCATCCATAGCTCCAGGCAGGAGAGTTTAGAACAGATCAAGCTGACCACCACACTTGTCATTATCCTGCCCCATTCACATATTCTCAAAGTAAATGTTAAGTGCACAAATTATGACCACTTAGCCCATAATTAACCAACAAAACACAGAGTTTATTAATCATGGATTTTTAGTTCTGGTGAATACTGACTATAAGGTATTTTAATTCAACTGTCATAATTACATAATCTCCTGTTTTGGCTCATGGATCAAAAATCGTATAAAGCTCAAAACCAAAATTTTTCAACAGGTGTCAATAAAAACTTTTAAAGATGTAGTAATGTTTCTTACCAGATTTAAGAGCTCCTAACATTCCAGTTCCCTGTATTTAGCAGATAAGGGCATCAATTTGGCAGGTGTCTTGGAACACAAACTGCTCACAGTCAGCTAAAGAGATCAGGAGGTTTTCTGGTTCAGGTTTTACAATCAAGTAGATGAATGCTTGATCATCTTCAGCTTTCATTTGCTTAGTATCAAAGGCCAGAGTTTTTGCAAAATGTTACTATGAGGCATCCAAGGTTGCTTGGGTGATGTGAGAAACCAGAACTGAACTTCCTGAACTGAAGACAAATGTCTTCCTTTAGTTTGTAATGAGATTTATATCTTAAATTATAGTTTTAAGGAGTCGAATAAAATTCAGCCACTTATACATTAAAAATAAAATAAAATCACACCCCAACCACAAAAGCACTATTCCCACTATCCGAATTTGGGTAGGAGACATATATTCTAAAATAATTACAAGCAATCCCAAATAGCAGGACTTCTACAAAATCCACTAGAATACATAACTGAAATTAGATGTTTGCATTCAAAAAGAAAAACAAAACAAAACAAAATTCTACAGTTAATTGTTTCCAAGTACAAGAAACTGGGAACAAAGCCTGCTATTGAATGAGCATTAATGACTTGCCATTTGGTTCTGCAGATGTTTCCCATGAGGGAAGACAGCAAAAAAACATTCCTCTTGAAACCCAGGGAAGCAGCGACAAGAAGCTCAGTTACACTCATTCATTTGGATATTTTTATTTGAAATTGTCAAAACCGTTAGGTTCAATAATATTTTACTTCAAGGGAAACCTGTATCCAATAAAATGTCAAAGAACTGAGCTCTGTAATCCCTCCTCACTTAAACCCAAATGAGTCAGGCTTTAAAAAAAAATTCATAGCCGCGATAAAATGAGCTAAGAGAGAGGCTGCCCCATCCTCGCTGACAGCTCCAGATCATCGCCACCTCCACATCAATGGCAACAAAGACAAATGCCTGCTCAAATAAATTAGCATGGCCATCTCGTTTCCATTCATCTCCATTAAAAGATTTTCAAACAACATAGATTATATACCCGTCCTGGTTACTTCTAGAGCAGGGCTTATCTCACTGGGAGGGAAGGATGAAAGCACACACTCATAAATCCTGAGAAGACACCAGAGCTGCTTCTGTGTTTTAATTTACAGTGTTACACAAAGTTAGAAATCCTTTCTTTCTAAATTAGCTCTTTTCTCAGATCTTAAGGCAGCAAAGCTATACAATTCCAAGAATTTCCAAAACAGTGAGATTCCCCCAAACCTAAAATTTCCAGTAAAGCAAAATTTACTTCACAGACTACAACTGTAGTTCTTAGGAGTGGGCAACAGGAATAATTGCCAAGGGTACAAGTACTTCCCAGAAAGGAAGGATATGAATAAGATCTCCCTTTTTTTTTAATCCCCCATCCCAAAAGGCCAACAAAACAAAGATCTCAAAACCTATGTTAGTATTTAGCTTGCATTTTAGCAAGTTGTTTTTGTGGGAAAGTGAAAACAAGCTAGTGAAGGAGCATCTGTGTAAATACATATGAAACAGGCACCCACCACAGCAGGCAGAAAAGTCACCCTCTGGGTCACCCTGCTCCAGCTCTCACTGTACACTAACCAAAAAACCAGGAGCAAGCACATAAAATAATTAGTTTTAACTACAGATCACCAGAAAGTATTACCAAAAGGCTCCCCTGTAAGAGCAACCTATCCACATGAGTGTCCTCTTTGGTGGCTGCAGAGGTTGGACACCTACACAACCACACTGGAAACATTCCAGCTCCAATTCCACAAGCAGCCTTGAAGACTCCCAGCTCAAGGATCTGTTTTCCTTAGACAAGCAGCAGCTAAAGTCAACGGGAAAGAACGGATACATACAGTTTGTCCCCATCAGCCCTGACGCAGGTTTTAACAGAAAGCAGTGAAAGCATCAAAAGCAAGGGTTTAAAAAAAATGCCTAAAGGTCAGCAGGCTGCTCATGTGAAGATAACAAAAAAGTCTCCTTGGGAAAGCAATATACATTTAAGAAAACAGAAATCAAAACTGAAATCATAACATCCTCCAGATTTTCACACAATCATCCAAGCATTTCACAAGTGATAAAACAATGGAGTTTTGCAGCAGCAGTGTAGCCTTGCAAAAGGTCAGCTCGATCTGTGTTCTTAACAGATTATGGTTATGAATAGCCAGTTAATCAAAACTTAAGGAAAACACAGCACTGAACACGTTATTTACTTCAGACTTGTCCCCAAGCATGAAATTGAAGTTACATCTAACATTCACCTGCTTGGAACCATTCCAGACAAAGTAGCAGCGATCTCAGGAAAACCCATCCAAATTTCCATCACATATAGCATGCAAGGGGACTACATCACTCCAAATATCAATTTAGTCCAATAAGCTGCCTCTAACTCTAACCAAAAACAGATGCTCAGGGAAAGACTATAAGGTCAGGAAATTATATCCTGATTCTGCCTGCAAAATAATCTCCTGGCTTCCAGGAATCTGTGATTTAGGAGTCGCTTCAGCTAGAAACTGTAACTGCATCTTTGTGATTAACAGTCCCTGCATACTTTTTCTCTATTTGCCAAACAACTTTTAAAATTCATTTATATCCTAAACAACAGGAAGATATTGCAGTAATGAGTTCCATTGTGTGAAACAGAAGCATAATTTGGCTATGGAAGCATTTTATTTTTATTGAAAAGTACCCTAGGAAAAAAAATTATTGAATCTTGCTCATTTATTCTCACCTCCTTAAAACCTTGAGCTATGTGAAATTAGGAGTAATTGTTCTCTGTTTACTCCACATCGCTCAGGGTTTACCCACTTCTGCATTCTCTTCTCTAATGAGCTCTCTTAATTGAAAAGTACAGTCCATTCAAGGAGCCTGGTTAATGTTACACCATCCAAACCTAACCCACACACACCACAGACTTTTTTTTCCTGAGATAATTGATTTGCCTCAATATGTACTGTAGTGCAAAACAACCTAAGTTCAAAACCATCTAAGAATGTTTCAAGAAGTGATAATATCTTATTTTCTACAGTCTTAACAAATATTTTACCAAATAATGTCTAAGTTGAAAGAATAGTTTAAGGGGTTTGAAAATTACCTCTGGTTGTGTAGGTTTTCAAAGGACTGGGTTCTTTGATTAAGAAAAACTAGTAATTCCTAAATATTTTAAAAAAATTACAGCAAGACCCTCCTTTATATCATTCCAGAGTAGCTACATGGTGAGTAAGTGTAAATAAAATTATGCTTGTGCAAGTATTTACCACGGCAAAGCAAGGGATGCCAAAAGTCAAGTTTGCTTTGGGAGGTGCCATCATCAGGGCAGGACAGACAGACTGCACATCCATAGTGCCTTATACTCACAGGATACCCAAGATCCAGGGAAGTGGATCGACATCTAACAGAAGTGAAGTCTCCATTAAAACAGCCTTACTACTGATCCCTAAATTGGACCAAAACCATCTGCCCACGCAGCAATCCACCCACTCCGTGGCTATGCTGGTAAACCTGTAGTTACACCCAAGCTAATTTCTTCAAGTCAGAAACTGCCAGGTATATAACAAAATGATCAATCACTTGATCAAACATGGGAGGCTTGGCCCACTTTCTCTTATCTTTCCTCATTGGGACCCTCACACAGAAAATGGAGTGTTAACCATTACGTGGATTATAGAAACCTTACATGGATTACAGGGGAATACAGAAAGAAAACCTTGCTATTGAGGCACATGTATTACCTAAATATGAATATTCCATCTGGTTCTAAGATTTTATAGCATCAACAGCTTAGAAAATAGAGGTGCACTCAGGTACAGCTGTTACACAGATACACAGTTTGAAATCTGAGTTCAAGGCACTCATGCTTCCCACATCCTCACAACCCTGCCAAGACCAGTTTAATCTTAAGAAACAGATCCCTTCGACCCAGCGAACATTTAACTGCCTAACTTCATTAAGAATAGATTGAAGAAAAAAATGTTCTTTTTCTTTCTTATAAAAGCTTCTGCATAAATGTGTTATCTAATGATAAGTACAACTGGAAGTAAAATGGGAATGTGGGAAGGGTGCCAATGTAAATCCTCCAAATCTGAGGAAATCGGGAGCAATTTTCCACTCAAGGATGGAAACAACACAGAGGAAATGCAGAGCATATTTGGCATGCTTTGCTCTCCTCTGCTAAGGTAAAACTTCCCTCTCCCCCATGCCCAGGCAGAGGGACCCCAGCCAGCACGGAGGGGATGACACTAACTCTGCACCTTGGGAGACTGGAATTCAAAGTGCCATACTAAAATCAGGTCATGATAGCAGTGTTGGTGAACAAAACACATGAAACCCCAAATTCTTATAACAAAGTGACAACACAAGTTGTTACATGTCTTGCATGAACTTGATGGCCACTGGTAGAGTCATCATGGCAACTTTCAGATATCAGTAAGAAACTAGTTATAAAGATAAGATGGGCAAATCTGCACAGTGTAGACTAAAGCTGCAGAAGCTCCTTAGTATCAGAAACTCAGTATTGCCTGGAAATCTCAGTGGGAAGAACAAAGAAGCTTCTGGGATAAGGTTTATCCCCTGTCCCCAGCCCACTTCAGCCACACATACGTGGCCTGACCCGAGCTTCATCGCATCCCCGCAAACTTCAACATTCAAAGCACAACCACGATTCTCCTCAGGATTATTCATTGCCTGGGCAGGTACATTTTTTAATAATCACCTGCTCAAGTAAGAGGTATTTCATCAGTGCAGTTAGTCCAAAAACAACTGCTTGTATTACCAAATGAGAAAGACCCTGGAAAATAAACCTTGCAGTGAAATTGAGTCAATTATGGTACTAATTACTTCATGATAGCCAACAATTCTAACACTGTTATAGTCTCACGCAGTGCCCCAAAAGGGGATGATTACAGGAATCCACGTTATTTAGAGACCCACCTTCCTGTCACTGACAGCAGTGCCCCTCCTCATGCCCTTGTTTATAATTGACACCTTAATACACACACCTACAACCCATCCTATAGCTTCTTTAATATAGCCAAAGTTAAACTTTCCCTTACAGCACAAAACAGCATTTCAATTTTTTTAAAAAAGTGTCCAAAAATTTTTAAGAAATAAAATTAAAATTTCCTCTTTGCACTATTTTCTTCAAGTTGTTCTTCCCACAGCTACTGGAAAGTGAAAATGCACATATTGAATCCATCTTCTACAGCATATGAAAGCTTATTTGCTTTATGATAAGCTATTTTATGATGGTATTGAACAGCAGCGAGAAATCAAACAAGTAAGATTATCACTCAAATACACCCATTTATCCTGACAGCTAAATCGACCCACTCAACAGTATCATCTTCTGAGAATGAATCAAAATCACTGCAAACTACATGACAAATTCTAGAGCTTAATCACAGGAAATTAATACTAAAATATCCAGGTGAGAACGTCTATTTTCTTAATGCCACCTAGCACCACTTGAGCTTTCAGTGTGCTGTGAGCAACTGACTGTCATAAAACTAAGGGCACCAACTGGTTTCTTGCTAGTTGCCATAGTTGTGCCAGGCAATGAAAAATCACACTGCTTTTCATTACAATCAATTGAGCAGATCTTTTATAAAGAACTATATTTTACACCTTATATTTCACCCGAGGTGCTCTTTAAGCAATTCCGCTCCACTGATGTACTTGTGCGAATGTTTTTTCCTTTGTTTTTACTTTAGGGATTGTTTTATTATTACTACTAAGTGGCTTATTTATGTAATCAAAGTCAATAACCAAACAGCTCAATTTCAGTCAGCAAGTACACATCGCGATGAATCAGTTCAGTGCGAGCTGCCTGGGAAAGGAGAGGATTTCCCCAGCATCGTTTTCTCACATCAACACCAAAAAACCATTCACACAAGGTGCGAGCTACCTGGTGTAGCATCACTAAAGCGGCACAAAGCAGAGCACGGGGCAATCCCGAGCCTCCCACTGCAAAGTTAGTTCTCCTGGCTGCCTGGGGAAGCACCAACAACGAGAGTAACCTGGCTGGCAAAAAAAAAGAAAAAAAAAAAGAAACTAACCCGGGCGAAACCCACCGACCCTCCTGAGGAAAAAAAACAACCAAACAAAAAGAAACACACAAAAAAAACTACAGAACCGCCCTCCAAGCCCGCTCGGGTTCCTCTATCAGAGCGGACTCCCGCACTCGGAGCGGTGGGAAGGAGTGCTCCCGCCGCCGCCCCGGGCGGAGCGGGGTCCCCGCACGAGTTACCTGTTCTGTTCTCCTGCCCTCCCCTGGCTTACCTGTTCTCCGGGCCGGGTCCGCACAGCGCCCGCAGCCGCCCATTCGCCGCCGGGGACTGGCTCTGTGGACGCGGTCCCGGGGTGGGCACGTGTCGCTGTCGCCGTTGTCACCGCTGTCACTGCCGCCCGTCCCCTCCCGCCTCCCGGGGCGGCCCCGCCCGCTGGCGCCTCCCTGCTCAGCTCCGCTCCCCGCCCACCCCCGAACCTCCCGGGGCTTCCCGCAACCCGCCCCCGCCAGCATCCCCTCGGCACCGCCTGCCCAGGGCATCCCCTTGGGGCATCCCTCCCTCGGAGCATCACCACCCCCTGTTGGACCTTCACCCTTCCCGCCCATTCCCCACCAAGACCAAAGCGCTCCCTCCACCAAACGTAAAACCCCGAGGGTTTTGTCCCTAAAAGCCAGGGACATCGCGGAAGGTGGTGGCAGAGGGCAGGGGACTGGCAGCAGTCCCCTGGAGAGTCCTAGTGAGGGTGGGGCTAGAAAGGAAACTACAGGGATGAGGATCAGCCAAGGGAAATAAAATCAACAGCGGCACTTCTGCCACGTAACACTTGTTCTTGGCTGCATCTCCCAACATGTTTTATTGGCAGCATCTCCAGGTGCCTAACAAGGGAGCCAAGGACTGCGGCTGTGCTCCAGACACGGAAACTGAGGCAGGATTGGGTGAGGTGGCATGCTTACCTGACATGTCTGCAGCTGAAACGTGGCCACACACGTGTTTCTTCATGGGTTTGCCACAGCATGGAAAGACAAAAGCCTCCCAACAGCACCTTCAGCACCAGGTTGTTTCTGGAGCACCCTGGGTCACTCACTCCACCACACACCTTCCCAGAGAGCTCACACACGTCACCACTCCCACCTGCACTGTTTAATATCCACTGAGTGTGGTATCACTACATGAGGTGCAGAGCAATGGGATGGGGAAAGAAAAGCTTGGTGGTGGAATATATTTACATTCCATACATATCATTCTGATCAGAAATTACACATTGTCTAAGAGCACCGCTGACGCAGTGACACTCACCTCACACCATCGACTGAAACTTGGTGATGCAACCATGTTATGCCATTGCAAAACAGAAATTGTCATGGACTTGTGGTAAGGATTTTTCACAGTGCAAAGAATCATTCACTAACCACTGAATTAAAATGTGGGGAAAACATAAAAGCCATTAATCCAACTATTTCAACCAGATCTGGAGAGGAGCAATTCAGATATAATCACAGTCCCACATGGATCCACAAAATCAGGAGCAAGGAGCCAGCAGTACAGGAGCAAAGAGTTACACATCAGTAAGATTATTGCTTAGACACGTGAGCAATATTAGAGGAACGGGGGGAAATAAACAGCAATGTTTTATTTTGCCTCCTGACTTAAAGGTCATGTTTGAATGGCCAGATCCTGATGTTCCAGCACAACCTCTTTGACATCAGTTACTGCAGTCAGTATTACAACAATAAGCATACAGCAAGTCCTAAAGTGCATACAACTTCCCAAAGTCCTGCTAATTGCTGAACAGGTCAGTTTTACTCAGCTCATGCAATCAAAAATTTAAGGGGAAGTTGGCTGAGAACAGAAAACTAATCAACAATCTCAACTGAAAAAAAGAAAACTTGTGCCACTAATGTTTTTTTTCTTCCTTTCATCTAAAGCAAGAAAGGCATCAGATTCAGATAATTGCTTTAGAACTAAAACAACAGTCTTTAAAATACTCTTCTGTTAGGTCTGTAATCCCACCAAACGTGTATCAAATATAGTTCTGTGCATATTTTGTCAAAGGCTACAGCTAAGAGAGAAAAAAAACTGTAAACATGCCCAAAGGCAATCTAATAAAGGTGAAGGCTGATTTCTGGAGTAGCAAAAGAAAGTAGCTTGTGTGTGCCTGCCAAAATGAAATCTAACAGTGCTCTTTGGATGCAACAGGAGAGATACAGAAATTAAATTCTCATACCCAATATCCACCCAAATGAGAAAAGCTTGCCACAAGTCAGTGTCAATAAAAAGATAAATCAATTAACTATTGCAAGACTACCCAAATATGGGCTCCGCAGAAAATTAGCTTCTCCTGGACATCATGTATTAAGGATGCAGATGAGACCACAGCATGCTGAGAATCAAGGCTCTTTGCTACTTCTCTGTTAACCAAGAAAGGGAGGACAATACTGCACAGATTCTTAGGGGAGGAACTTTACATCACTGGCAGGTTGATGGGAAGAGAGGACACATGACACTTTGGAAATGTCACCAAAACATCAATGTGAGGGTATTTGATGAATGCACCCAATGTAATCTGAAGTCATTGAGAGACAAGATATGCCACAACATATTGTAACAGTACTTTGTTAAGTACAGGACTTGAACACTAGTTAAATCCCACTGTAACACACATATCATTAAAAAAAAGCACAGCTAAAACCACAGCAAACAAAAATATTTCAGCATGAGAAATTTAAGTGTGCACAAGATTTCCTATTATATATTATTATAGTTATTATTAGCTTTTCAGAAATACTCACAGGGAGCCACAGCATGCCTTCACTTCATGCACACAAAGATTTTTCTTCTGGATTTTATTAAGGATGGCATTATCAATTCCTTTGAGGGAAGAGAAAAAACACATAATTGAGAACTACAGTCAGTTACCAAGTCCTACTAGGGATTTTGTCTGAATATGTAATTTTCTCAAAGAAAAGAAAAGCTGTCTTCTCATCAGAAGGGAAAAAATTTGCGACATTTCTCCTTTCCTCTCTTCTTCTCACCTGTACTGACTGCTGAAAGAAAAAACATGACCTCATAAGCCTCTACCAAAACCTGGCCAAGGTGAATCAGTTTGAGGCTGCTGAAGATAATGGTTTTAGCTACTTTCCTAATCACAAGCTCAGCTGTAACTTTTCATAGAGGCAACAAGTGAAGCATTAGTATCCAGCCCACCCCCTGCACAGCCTTTTTACAGCAGCACATCTTCAGAGTTACGAGGAACAGACAGGAGGGTGCAGTGGTAAAAGGAGGTCAAATCACAGAAGAAAACAGTCATGAAATGGTTTGAGTTGGAAAGGACCTTAAAGCTCATCTAGTTCCAGCCCCACTGCCATAGGCAGGGACATTTCCCATTAAACTAGGTTTGCTCAATGCCCCATCCAACCTGGCCTTGAATGTTTCCAGGGACAGGGCATCCACAACTTCTCTGGGCAAGCTGTTCCAGTGCCTCACCACCCTCACTGTAAAGAATTTCTTCTGTATATCTAACCTCAATTTCCCCCCCATGTAGTTTAAAAGCTGACCTCATAGGTAGTGTATCTGATAATGAGCCTTGATTATTTATCTCACCTATAGGTAGAAGGTGTTCACTGGAAACGCCACTAGAAGCTTTGAAGATCCCTTTATCATGGCTTTGAGCTTTTCTGTTTGCACCCACTACCTGTTCACCACTGACTTGTTTACAGAACTTTGCTTAATAGACTGCTTTGAGACATGCGTTAGCCCTGGCCACAACCCCTCAGATATGCAACTGATAAATGCATTTTTAAAGTGAAATCTCCTGCAAGAGTTAAGCGTTGTGTTTTATTTCTTTTGGACAAGTGGCTCCCAGGAGTCCTGATGACCCCAACACAGAATTACAAGTCCCTGCCTAGCAGTTCAGTTTCCTTGCAGCTTAGCACCTGCTTTACAGGCAGAATTTGGAGCAGGACCAAGGGTGTGCTTGCTCCCCAGATCTGCAAGCATTAAGCCATTCCCAGAATGCAAACTAAGCTAACTGCAAGGTTTAAGTCATTCCGTGCAACTGCACAAATAAATGCATTCCAGACTATGCGAGACTTAAGCATGTCAATAGTTTGAGATAAACGCATGAATAACAATAATTAGTTATGGCTTGACTACTCACTTTCAGCTCCAACAGATTACCTTGAAAAACCACATATTTTTATTAACAACATTATGATTCACCTTACCAGCTAAATGTGTGATACACTCTTCAGGGCTGGGTTCTCTGCTCTGAGATGTCACTGACCATTTTTTGTCTGAAGAGCGGAAATGCCGCATGGCGAAACCTGAGCTTAAACTTCAAAGAAATGAAACTGTCACAACATCAAGCTTCCTCTTCTCTCTTTTTCAATGCCATGCCCATGTTTCTGTGCAGCTTCACCATCTGAACAGCTCTGACTACATTTCCATCAGCTGTACCTGGTGGGAAAGAACAAAGATGTGAGACAATTATTTCAGCCACTCAGGATTCATTAGCAGCTTTTAAATGCCATTTAAGCAGGCTGTATTTTGTGACAAAACTTATAATTAGGTATCTATGTCAATCATTTTCCTGACAATCTATTAAGCAGCAATGCAGGGGACTGTTTCTTGTGCAAAAAATGAACTCTTAGAACATTTGAAAATTCAATTTCTGATTCATCCCAAGAGTAATGCAGAGCTGAGCAATGGGTCTGTGGGCTCCTGAGAGCCACAAACACCCTCTAGAGCAAAAGTGTATCTAGGGATTTGAGCAAGGAATTGTATCCAGGAATCTCCACGGAATTTACCAGCATTACTCAATTTGTCCTCATACATCTCAGAAGTACTGTCATAAGAAAGACTGGCATGAGCAAAGTTTGAGTTTGATGGTTGGTTCAGGTGGGAAACCAGTGACAGACAGGAATAAAATATGAAATTTTGATCCTTCCAGTAATATCAAAGTGGTTGTTAGGGAAGGAGATGAAGAGTGACTTATTTTGGTTTGGGCTTTCTGATCGCACTTCTTGAAAAGGGAAAACTGGATCCCTGGAGTTTTCAGCTCCCAGCCCCATGCTCTTACCAGAGCTGCAGTGAGACATTTGATCTTCCAAATAGGTGAGGCTGGCATTTCACAAGCCATGAAGAGTAAGAACAAAGCAAATAAGTTATGAATACAGGGTTGGAAAAATGAAATAAACCTCTAACCTTCCAATATTTTTTGTAAAATTTCCCCTAAATATCCTTAACATGGGAGAGTTTTCAACTATGTTTACTTAAAATAGATACCTAAGAAACAAGATTTACATTCCTACAACTGACTTTAATCAGGAAAAATAGTTTCTTACTTTTTATTTCTGTTACTGTTTTTTTTTTTAATCGCTTCATTATAGTACAAAAATTTCACTAAGCTGAAATCCAGCTTAAAACTGGGAGCACAGCAGACCCCATCCCTGCTGGTAATGCACATTTCCAGTACATTGTTTAATCAGACAATCTAGAACTGCTGATTCTGAGGGATATTAGTCTAGCACATAATTCTAGATGTTGAAGGAGTTATTCAATATTAAGGCTCTTAGACCAGAACAAGTGTTTATATGTAAGCATGGCCACAAATCTACTTAGAGCCTCGCCTAAGTTGTTGCTAAGAGTTATCCCATAACCAAATAGACTAAATTCTAAAAACCACTGAGCTAAGGACTCTAGTCTTTTAATTTCAATTACTTTATAATATTAAAGACCCAGAAATTACCAAAAGTGAGCTGAGAACTACCATAACTAAGCTTAACACGGTTTTAGGATGACAAGCTAAAAGGTAACCAGCCTGCAAAGCCAGGCCAAATGTCACATATATCCTTAAAGCCACCAGTAGATAGATCCCTAAGGGTCTTGATGGAACTGTTAAAGGTTATTAAGCTTCCTATGCCAAGGACAGCTGCACTTGCCAAAGAGGTTATCAATTCCATCTGTGCACTACCACCCCATGCCAGGCATTATCACACACAGACCTGTCAGCAGAGCTGCAGCTGTGAGATGTCATTAATCCTCTTCTGTCAAAATAAGCTGCACTAGCAGAACCCTATTAATTAAACTCATTCACCTTCCTCCCTTGGCTCCTGCAGTCATGTCCTAAGTAGCTCATATAGGAGCATCTCTAGTCCCTACATCCCTCTCCCGTTCTGAGCTGCTCCAAGGAGGCTGGAGATGACTAAATCTGTAGGGGGGGTGGGGGGTTGGCAATAAAACTCACCAAGCAAAGTATAGTTTCTATGCTTTAGTGCGATATGATCAGAAATGCTAAAAACCAGCAGTGCCCACGAGCAGGCCCCAGCTGGATATATGCCAGGTGTGATCAAAGGCTGTTAGCACAGCACAGCTCCTCACCCTGCCCCAGCCATTGTTCTCCAAGACAGCAATTCCTAACAGGAGAGGTGCTCTGCAGAGGAGTTTGACAGGGTTCAAAGAGATCTGTCATCCAGGAGATCTTCAGAACAGCCTAAGAGGAGGGCAGGAAATTGTGTCAGAACAAGGAAATGATAAGAATAACTGCCTATTTTTGTAACTATGGATGTGTTGGTACTGGATCGTTCCACTGATCCATCAATTTCCCTGCCCTGCCTCTGTGAGGGACCAATATTTGTCAAAGCTGAGAAAAGTGGAAACTCCAGAGAAGGGATATGGGCAATTACACAATGCTGGAAGTTCAGGGAAATTGTCCTCAGCAGCTTCAGGAATGCAAACGAAAGCACAATACCCAGGAGCAATTATTCTAGCTGTGTTTTTCCTACTCCGTCAGTCTGTGCACTCCAGAATATAAACAGGAATGCTGAATTACAGTAACTGGTGACTGTCCATTTCCCAGCAAAGCCAGCGGGCTCAGTTTATCACTCCCTTTGCTTATTGTGAACCAGATTTGATGATTTCCTTGCCTATCTAGGAAAACCTACCAGTGATGCAAAGCAAAGAGTTTTCTCCGTGAAAAGGTGAAGAAGATCTGAAGTTATTGGAGAGAGTGTTGGTGGAAGAGACATAGGGTGGAGCATGAAGTGCTGGGGTAAGGCCTCAGCTGCTATGATTTAAAACAGCCCCTGAGGCTGCTCTAATTTACTTTGGAGCCTTTCCTAGAACAAGGGTTGAACGTTCTGCAGACAGGACATGAAACACAAAAGCCTTTTGCACAGGCAGAAGCAAATGAAACCATCCCTGAGCACAAGTCACTAATCCCTCCTGTTTAGAAGTCCAGGTGTTTTGACTAGGAGTTTAAACCCTTGCATAAGTGAGGCCAGGTGGAAACCTCTCCTTTGTGTACACAGTTATGTCCCCTTTCCTCTTGGCTTGGACAGAATACAGCTTGAGTGTTGATAATTAGGGGGGGAGGGGGAACCACAGCCTCTGATATAATATAAAAATAAAAAATGAGTGAATTTGCGATGTAGGAGCTAGAGGTAGCACTTAGCTTTGACAATACTCATTAAAATTCATCTTCCACATGTCCAAGTTGTTTATGGAGGATCACCACAGCTACTCATCCCCAATAAACTACAAGAGCCAGTTCAGAGATTAATGGCACTGTAGCCCGAAAAAAATCCACCTAATTCTTGTCTCAGGAGTTTGAGGCTGATATAAAATAAATACGCATACACAAAAGCATTTTGAGCTTGCTTTCCCCTGCCTGCCTCCCTGATAAATCCAACAGGTTACCGGTAAGGTTTTTAATATAAACCTAAGGACTAGGTGGGTGAAAGAGCACCAAAAGTTGCATGATGTTTCTAGGTAACAGCCAGAGCTGACAAGCAGGTGCTTTACATATCCGGCTTCAGCACAGCTGATAAGAGATATCCAGGCATCAATAAGTTGGGAATAAAAGGATATTCTACTTTACATAGGGATATGAAAAAGGTTATGGTACAGAACGACCAAAACAGATTATATTTGTACATTTACCATCATCAATATCTAGAACAAAGATACAGCAAGAGAAAACAAAGGAGAAAAACAACCTGGTGAGTGTGGGTGTTGTAAAGGGCTTTCTAATGCTTAGCATAATACATACATTTTAATGGCATTTCTATAAACCACACGGCAAGATGTTCCAACATTATGTATACTTGAAGCATCTTTTTGTTCTTTTTCTTTGAGTCTCCAACTGATGCAAATAATTTAGTATTGAGAAAGACTAAGCAGCCAAGTTAGAAGAGATTTGATTCTTCAAAAAGTAGGATTTTTACCACTATTGCAGTGAAGTCTTAGCACCAAAATGTCTTACTTTTACTAAATCCTGGAGACAACTGAAGGCAATTCCATTGTTTGTCTAGTTCAGTAGAAACCAGGGCTCCAAATTTCCAATGGTTCTGGGGAAAGTATACCTGCATGTTAACTTTTTCTTTTAACATGGACAGCATTGCCATGTTGCAAACTGTGATCTAGCACCTTGTGAGGGAAGTTGTGACATGACACCTCTTACACCAGGAAGCTAAGACCAAAGCATCTGATTTTCTTTTTATCACTCACATACAGTTTTTAAAGCCACTTTTTGGGTGCTGGGACACTAGGAGGAGAAAAGAGGGAGAGTTGTCCAGCAGTAAAACAAGAGCTTAAGGGCTGACAGCAGGCAAGCAAATCACACCATATCTCCTCCTTGCTGGAAGCACACAGCAATCAAGGCTTTCCTGGCAGCCAGCTGCTGCTACAGGCTGTTTCCACCCATGTTTTATGACAAGAGGACCAAAGAGAGCAATTCTGTGGGATCAAGAAAGAGAGGAACCAACCTACACCATTTACTGGTAAGAAGAAATCAGGTATCTAGAGAGAACAAGGAAAATTCATGAGAGTTTAAACATCTTTTTCACATGGCAAGGCAGAAACTACATTAGCGCATGTCTGTCTGAATATACTGCTAGAAAGTGTCAAATGATGCCAGTCAAACATCCATATAAATGCCAATCAGTACATACTATACTCAATATCCTTGAACTTCAAACAGTGTAATTTGCTACGCACCAGCTGGTAAGTGCTTTTATTTGTTTTCCTATGCATATTCCTTTCCAAGAGATGAGACACTCTGTTCTGCTGAAGGCCAAGTGTGAAATTATAATTGCAATGGTGCCTAAGTGGAGCAAACTGGGAATCCTTCCAGACTCTGACCTTGAAAATGTGTGAGTAACCTGGAGAGTTAGATAGAAGACCATGGGGAGAAAGGGGATATGTACTGGGTAGAGGAAACAGGTATTTCTTTTCTTGTAAAGTGCAAGTTCTTCTCCCCATCACCAGTAAACACCTTAAAATTTAGTTTTGGAAGGAAAGTAGATCATCATGAGGCAGCTTTGCAATCAAAAGCAACTCTACTATAGTCGATCAATCCAGAGGGATGTTCACAACTTTTACTTGCTATTCCAGATGCCACAAAACACCTTGGTACCTTAGGACCAATCCAGATGTATTTCATAGGAGATCACAAGCTATAGAAAATGAGGTTCCTCAGGAAAACACCAGAAAAAAGCATCAAGAATATTTTCTTTTTTCATAGATTCCTTTAACAGAAAGATATTTTAAACATAAATATAGTAACTCAAAAAAATAGCAGATAGTCCCTGAAAGCGGACCCTTGTGCTACACTGGAATTAAGAAAGAGGCTCTAAAGGTTCACACCAATATTGGTCCTAAAACCTCCAAAAATGAGCAATATTCTCTGGTCAATACCTGAATTATTTTCCATGCCCAGCCTGGCCCACCTTACACCATTTCTCTGCCTGTGGGCAATACTCCAGAATGTTCCATAACTAGATGGGGAGGAAAAAAAGTCTTAGGCTATGATATGATCCTGATGGAAAAACAAAGACACCCTAAGCAAAAAAAACCTGAAATGAGCAGAAGATTCTGAATCCAAATGCTTACCTGTTCCACCTGGAAGAGGGGAGAGAACACAGCTGGTGCAATCCATGGCATGGGGCCATAGGGACACACAAGAACAGACAGCTCCACTGCTCACTGGGCTAGGACAGCACAAGGGGAGTTATTGCAATACATTATAGTGCCTTATCAAGGGGATGCTGTTCCACTTAATTAATTAGAAGATGCCTTCGAGGTTGCCCTCCCACTCCCTCTAATCCTGTGCTCAAGCACCCAACCATGAATCTTCCTGCTCCCTTTGCTGCCTTTAGCAGTAATTTTGCTAAACAACTACATTCTGAGCAGACAAAATACACATTCTAGAGCCTTTGCTTGTCCCTGAGTTCTTACAAAACTCTTCTAAAATAGCCAGGCCCTTGATTTCTGCTCTTCATTCAGCTCCGGGAAGCCAGTGTTTCAGGGAGGCTGTTTCACTTTGCCTAGTTTTGCATCGCTTAGGAAAACCTGAACTAGTTGCATAAATTTGACTGGCCATTTGGCTGACACAAGCTGACAATCAGGTTTGCCTAAACTCTTCTCCTCTGTAGATCTGAAAGAGAAGCTGGAATTCAATAGCCTTTTAAATGCTGGTGTCAGCAAAAGGGGATTCTGCCTCCTCCCCAGCCCCTTTCAGATGCTCCTTTAACTTGGTACTCACCCAACTCAGTCCACCTGGAGATCAGATCACTCTGTCAGAGCCTCCAATAGGTAACCACTGCCAGCAGTGAGATGGGACATGGATCACCTGGGGAATAGTAATTTTTTCCAGCATTTTAGCTGGAAGGAGAGGACCTCACAGATCACACCATAGGGTCCATTATGGTTTCTTCAAATCACATCTTTTCAGTACAATTACTGGTCTTGTCCTGGTTTTCCAAGACAGATATTAATTAGATTAACAGATTCCCAAAGAGCAGATTAACTAGGTCAGATGTAGATTCTTACAAAGCAAGTCACTTCCCACCTGAAATTAATTTCCTTTCTAAAGATTGTTTATTAATATTTGGATTTAATTTGTCTATCTAAAAATGGGGCAGGATAAATACATTTCCCCTTTTTGATTCTCAGTGCATGGGAAATAAACCCACAGGAGTGTGGACTATTGCTTCATTTGCCTTTATGAATATTTCACACAACTGTATTTTACATAGCTTTAAACCTCAGTGAGAAGGAGTGGGAATGCTGAGAAAGTCTGATAGAGCATAAACATTCTTCATGCTTGCAGATTCACTTTAGTTTCTGGCCTATCCAAAGAGCAAGTGTGGCATCACCATCACCTTTTGTGCTTTTAGAAGAAAAATTGAAAATTTACATGGACATCAAATTCAGTTCTACAGTTTTTACAGAGAAATGAAATCTAGGACTATTGTTTTTTTTAAAGGACCAAAATGTCACATTTCCAGGAGGAAATAAACTTGCTTTTAGAGTCTGGAGCCTCAAAAGCATAGGAAAATGCATGAGCAAGGAATAAAGTCTAATCTAAAAGTGAAGATTACTATACTGATTTTTCACAAAGGCAACACTAAGTATGAAGGAAAATGATGCTTCTACAAGGCTATCCCTCCTAATATCTGATATAGTAATGATGTACATTGAGAATCTTGTTTCTAACACCTGTAGTTAAATAGAAAATATCTTTAGGAATTTGCCAAACTTCATTACGTAAACTCAAATGATCTTTACGAGGACTCAATCAAAACTGGGAAGGTTATTTTTATACCATTAGAAGAATTACAAACATCCTGTACAGACTCCAACATTCATTTCCTCCAATAGCTGTAGCAGTTCAGAGGCTCCAAGGATAAACCTTAAGAGCAAGGAAAACAGTTTCAGGAATAGTGCATGCACAGAGTTTAACTGTGCTTTCAGTAAGACAGATCAACTTTTGAGTCACTCTTTTCCTCCATGCTATTCTTTATTCAGAGTCTGATGTTCCCATATGATCTAGTGAAGTTATAAAAAAGCATGAAATATTTCTATCCAGTGTTGGCAATACAAGACAGACTTGATGGAAGTCTCTCCTTCTCCTCCCCCTAAAATGAATATTTTCCCTCTCTTCCTTTGCCTCTCACTGACAGGGAGAAACCACATCATAGTCTTGTTTATAACATATTAATTCCTTCTGGTTACTGAAGGCCATGAGTTCTGTTGCATGTGTAAGTGGATGTGTCAAATACACATTTCCACTATTAACTGTCTTTCCATTTTAAATGGTCAGAGCATCTCAGCTCTACAGAAAGAAAACAGCTGCTGTTATTGAAAAGAAAGCCCAGATTCTCCACTTGTTTGTCTTGCATAGGAATTGCTTGGATTAAATTATATTAAAAAGGTTTGTTAGCCTATTAGCATCACCTGATTTCTTCCACTTTCCTTACCACTAAAATTCATGCCATAATACTCAGAACTGCACCATGCTTACATGAGGAAGCTAAATAGTAACCCATCTGGAGCATCTTCCAGCATGAGGCTCCAAAGCCATTGGCACAGGCTGTTTTCTGGCTACATTTTTGGCAGATTTGTGTTTGTTTGCTGTTCATATTGGAAGAAGGCCATTTCTGCAGAGTGCAGCAAGCAAATGGGCTTAGGCTGTTCTCATTTCAGTGTCAAGCAAACACTTCTCCCTTGTGGTTGAACTAGTTTTTAGCCTCAGATGAGCTGGAAAGTCCAAAAACCAGAGAGAGCAAGTCTGATGATAGAAGAGACAAAATGTACAGAGAATGAGGAAAGTGCTGTGGTGGTTCTGAATGGCCATTAAGCATCAACAACAGAAACAGCAAGCACAGGAGGGAAAAGCAAGGAAATGCTGTCTTCTGACTTGCCTGAGACACTAAAGATGATGAGCTGACACTCAATAGATGACTTGAGAGGAAGAATTGCAGTCTGAAAGAAATCCACACAAAATCTGAAAATCAGAGAAAAACTGTGCTAAAGAAATGGTTATACAGAAATATCAAAAGCTTGAGCTCAAAGTTCAGTTGAGGCATTATTAGTATTCAGATTCCATAAATGATCCCACGTCTCAGAAACTTGGCTCTGAAGACACTCCTAGTTTGCAGTTGCATGGTGAGAAGGTGGATAACACTTAGACACTTTAGAGAGGAACTGAACTAAACAATGTGGTACCAGTCACTTTCCCTCAGATCATCAGGATCATGTCTGGGAATCTTCTATTTGTATAAATAAGCTGATATTTGGGAAGGGGGGACAGGACAGAAATTAAATCAAGTCAGAGGCTGACTTTCAGTGAGACAAGTAGATAAACCCTTGTGAGACTGCAGAGCATGTAGAGCACAAGTCTACAGCTCTGAATACCAACTCACCCCCATCCAGGATTACTGCTAATCAACAGAACCTAGGGCCATATGCCAGCCAGGAAATAGGCTCCTGGTTATGCAAACAGCCAGCAAAAGTTCAGAGAACATGTATAAGCAGGAATGACACCAAATAACAGGATCCGGGCGCATTCAAGGAAAAAGTCCAACCACAAACTTACTGAGCTGATGAAACTGGACCCTGGAGAAAGGAAGGTGCCTGGAGAGCTCAATCAAACCCTTCCTGCTCCAGACCTGGGGGGTGTCTAAGTCTGACCACTAAAAAAAAGGAAATACAGGATTTATCATGGATGTTAAGGGTACATACATTAAGAGGAATTGAAACAGGGAGATGCATGAAAATGTGTCAGGTAATGTCCAGGGTGTTTGTGCCATCTATTGTACAAGCATTTGTACCTCCCCATGAACAGCAAGATGCTGGTCAGAGGGTTCATCAGTCTGGTTTATGAATGGGGTTGTAAGTGTTATGTTTAATTCCTTTCTCCAGAAGGAAAACTTACCTAACCTTTCAGGTATATCTTTATGGTCAGATTAGCTCTCCTAGAGCTATTTGCAGTTAAATAACTACAAATTTCATGCTACAACATGCCATTTGTATAGTATAGTAGAAAATCATAGGGAGTCTGCAAAGACTGTCGCATGGTTCAGGTCTTGTGGTCAGCCTTGAGCAGAGATAAGCTTTAATTCTGATCTATAGCACCTTAAAGAAATTCCTGTTCTTCTACATAAGGAGAGAAACCATGGAGATTTATGGACCAGAATGTAAAGATTCATTTTGGGTTGAACAATTTTTCTTTTTTAATAAATGGTGAGAAAAAGAAAAGTTTAAAATTGCAATAGGCTCTTAATTGCATCCAACTGTTGTCAGCTGCAAGATAAATATGTCCCAGCTGTAGAATCATAGAACCATTAAGGCTGGAAAAGACCTCTAAGATCATGAGTCCAGCCATTAACCCAGCACTGCCAAAGCCACCACTAACCATGTCCCTAAGTGCCACATCTACATGTATTTTAAATACCTTCAGGAACATTGACTCAAATACTTCCCTGGGCAGCCTGTTCCAATATTTGACAGCTCTCTTTTGTGAAGAAATTTTTCTTACATTCAATGTGACATCCCCCACCCAACACCCTCACCCCCCTGAGCACAACTTGAGGTTGTTTCCTCTTGTCTCATCACTTGTTACTCAGGAGAAGAGGATGACACCCCCCACCTCCCTACAACCTCCTTTCAGGTAGTTGCAGAGATCAACACTTCTGCCCAACTTGATGTCTTCTCTGAATTGACTGAGGGTGCACTCGATCCCCTCATCCAGATACAGATATTAAACAGGACGGGCCTCAGTACTGAGCCCACCAGCTGGATTTGCCTCCATTCACCACTCTCTGGACCCAGCAATCCAGCCAGCTTTTAACCCAGTGAACAGCAGAATCATACACTTGCCCAAACCACGAGCAACCAGTTTCTCCAGGAGAATGCTGGGAGAAATTGTGTCAAAGGCTTTATTAAAGTCTGGGTAGACAATGCCCCTTTCCATCATCCACTGAGTGGGTCACCTTGTCATAGAAGGAGAGCAGGCTGGTCAAGCAGGACTTGACTTTCACACACCAGCGCTGACTGGGCCTGATACCCTGATTATCCCACATGTAACATGTGATCTCACTTGAGATGATCTGCTCCATAAAATTCCCTGGCTCTGATGTCAGCCTGACCAGTCTGTTATGCATCATTTTTGATGCATCTGAAAAGGCAAAAGAACAAAAGTATTAAACAGGCCCATGGTGAAATATAAGAGGTACAGGCAAATTGACAGCCTTGTGCTACAGGGGTGCAGCACATCTGTGTGACTGTAGCTTCAAATACCCCTTTCCACAGGACAGGCATAAACCAGTAGGCCAAATCCATCTTACTCTACTTGATGAGTCACTTATTAAATTGTACTCTATTATTTCCTATTTAAACTAGTAAATTACTCCATATATAGGAAATGGTGTTAATTAAGGAAGATATTCACATTGTCTCTAATCCACTTATGTCAGGCAAAAAAGGTTGCTTCAGAGTTCACACACCTGGTGTTTTGCCCTGCTTTCCTGTATGACCACATTCCTTCAAGCACTTGCTCTGCCTATGCTGCTCCTCGCTGCTCCCTGAGCTCCATATCTCACTTGGTGATTGCTTAGCAAACAGCTCCTCCTTTAACTAGTGTCCTATATTAATTGTGGCTGCAAATAATGAACAAGCATTTCCCTTCTGCTGAGCTGGGCACGCTACAGACACAGCCAACATATTTTTTATGATTGCAAAGAAATTCCTGTCGTCCTAGGCAAGGAGAGAAATTATGAAGATTTATGGACCAGGAGATAAAAGTTCATTTTGAGCTGCACTATTTTTCTTTTATAATACCTGATCAGTTGCCTTTAAGCCATGTCTCTCTTGGTTATGGCTCAGGCCATTGAGCACCAAGTAGGTTTGGGACCAGGGATGTAATGGTGCTAGAGGGCTGTGATAAGACTTTGCTTTCCAGTCCCCTATCTGGGGTCTTTCCAGTGTAGTTTAAGCAAGAAGCATTCAAACCCTTGAAGACTTCAGCCCAAGGGAATTAGGCTCTTTAAAAAAAAAAAAAAAAGATTCAGCTCCTTATTTTTCTCCAAATGAAACCTTATTTAGTATTCCTTTGTCTCCCTGCTTTGGTAACTTATCTGAAATTAAATTCTCCTTTCTTTATTGCTTTTTATTTAGGCTCCAAGGATTAGTAAGGGAATGGTTTCATACTGTGTTTGTATAGTACACAGTCTAACAGGCCCCTGAAGCTATAAATGACAGTATGACAAGACTGAAGTAAATCAATATGCACCAAAACAGACTGATTGCCATTATGCTTTTAAATCATCCTCAGAGATATGATAAAAAAATATTCATTTCCTTGAAAAAACACGTAACTCAACCAAAACTTACTAGAAGTGTCTAGTAAAGTTTGTGTCACTCCCAGCCAGTCCAATTCCTCCAGAAGGAAAGCACAAAAGGAATCAAGTACTGCTAGAAATGAATCCTATCAGTCTTTCCCTGCAGCAAGATTCATCTCAGTCAAATATTACAGTTGACAGTGTAGACTCAAGCTCTCATGGACTCGTTCCTACTTCTAACACACTAATTTAGGATGGGGAAACCTGTTTGGATTTTGCTGCCACAGTGTGGCCATTTGGAGCAAAGACCTCAAGGCAAGACACAGACAACTCCATGGCTATGATCACAGACTTCAGCCCCTGTATTTTCTTATACCGGTGGCTTGTGTCACTTATTTTGAGGCAAAATCAGATACTATCAAAGAAATATAGATTTTTGTGATGGAAAAGCTGAGAAATTAGAGTTTGAGCATGTGTCCTGGTGACAATGAAGAGAAGTCTTATGTGGATGGAAGCTCTCAGCAGTCCCAAGGAACAGAGTTTTCTGCAGCCCTCAGCTCCACAGGTGAAAGTGGTCCCTCAGGGACCTTAAAATGACCACAGGAAAAAAAAAATCTTCCCTCTACCGTATAGTTTCTAAATAAGAATCCCCACTGTTTTCCTGTAGCACTTCCCATTTTGTATCCCCTAAATAGTTCACTATTTGTATAATTCAAATATAGGTAAAACCTTTTCCCACCACCAAGTGTAACCATCTCTGGGGAAACCCACATGGAAAATTTGAGCAAGTCCAAACACCGAATCAGCTGAGTGCAAAACAATGCAGAGGTCAAATGAAAACACAAAATATAAAAACTCTCATATTTCCTCCCAGTGTATGTTAACACTGATGCACGGAAACACATAAAATCTTCTTCCAGATCCCATTTTGGCTCTGGCATAGAGGCTTATCCCCCATGAACCTGAAAGCTCAGGATAAGCAAACCTCCATGAAGCATTGGAGCAACAGGCACTGTTATTCACAGATAACTGCTGACTGCAGAGGGACAGCACAAAGCAAAGGGCAGCATCTCAAATCCTTCCAATTCCCAGGTTCTGGGGCCTACATAAGGTGAACAGAAATGTAGAATATTGCAGGCAGTAAGAGCAGACAATGTGAGAGATTCCAAGAGCAGCTGCTTCCATTTGACTTTTGAACTTTGGTTTCTATTTTAATAGCAAATCAAAGCTGTGTGCTTTATCCAGCTGTAAGCAGCCGGAGCATCCTCCAGCTTTGTCCACTTCCCCCAAAGCTGTAGTGCAACAGAAGTGAGTATAAGATGTCATTTCAAATCCTCCCAAATTTCGAACCAACATAAGTTGCCCCTCCTTCCTTCCCATGATTTAGAACAGCCTGAAATGTGCTTTAAATTTCACTGAACCTGATCGGCCAAGCCAGAGTGAGCTACGTCATCACTCCTACCATCCCCACCGATCACTGCCATCCATGGTTTGCTTCTCTAGTGAGGTAAACTTCTTTGGAAACCCAATATCTGAACATGTGTATGTTGAAGAGATCCATTCCTTATCCTACCTTCTGTGGCATCAACTCCTGTTCATTTAGGGAATGAGCTGAGGCTTGACATCCTTTCAATGCAGCTGTCATATTCCCCCATTTAATCCTGCCTGTTAAACAGTGTCTGAAGATTATACCCAGTCTAAGGTCTGATCAATCAAGTATTTCTCCATATTGTCTTTTTAATTTATTGCATGACCTAGAAGAACTAGCAAAATCCCTGTATGACTGATGACCCACCTCCTTGTAAGTATTCAAGTTTTAAATTGCCTCTAAGATGGAACTAAAAGAGTTCTGTCTTAAAGGAATCTGGTCCTATTACTGCACACAACTTGCTGGTAGTTTGTGGTTTTCCATGAAAACAAATCAAGCTGTTGCTGTCAAAAAAATGTTTTACATACAACCTGCAAGTAAATTTTTGGAAGAAATAAGAAAAAAATAGAAGCTTAATTTGCAGAGACCTTTAAAGTCCTAAAGCAGCAATTCTGTCATTGTCTCCCACCTGGGCAAGGTTGAAACATGAAAAGTGATGTGCCTGAAATACTACAGAACCCAAAGTGCTTGATCACCACTTTTTTAAGGGTGAAATATTGGCTTGAATTCAAAATGAAGGCAGTATGTCATCTACTGCTGTGATTTTACACTGCATTTTTCAGAGAAAATCTTTCTATTTTATAGAAAGCCAACACCTGCAGCTTCGCTTATGAACTTGCTCAGTTCCTTTCATCCTACAGATACAAAATATCCAAGATTGCTGTATCCAGTAAAAGTCTGTAAGGAAGGGGATACCCCCACCTCATAATGCAAGGACAACATTTGTTGTGTCCAGACATCTCAGTCAAAAAAAAACCCAAATGTAGTCCCTTATAATATAAATTCTATGAACACTTTATACTGATAAGTATTCTGCATTTAGTTGCATCATTTTGATAAACATGACAATGGACACAAGTACCAATTTCCCTCAGCATAAAATCAGGCATTGAAACTCAGAAAAACCATTTATATACGTGCAAGATAGAGAAAACCACCCTCAAATTTAACCACCTCTTGAACAACAAGGGGTGAAAAATCCATTTCCACTACAATGTTACGCTTCTGCTTTGGCATTATGTGTACTAACCATGGTCTGAAGATGGAGAATTTCTTTGCAATATTTCCCCTTTTAAGAGGAAGAAGCCTCTGGGAGATCTGTCCAGTAGGCTTACTGGACTTGCTTCGTAAAACTAAGATACTTCATTGATCCTCACCGACATCCTCCTTCCTTTTAAAGTCTATGTGACAGGGAAGCATAAGGACTGAAAAACTGAAGCCTAGATGTAGCTGAAAAACAGACTAGAAGGCTTGATTACCTTTTCCATCAAGTTATCCTGGCTTATTGCATTGCAGTCCTGGAGGATTTGATTAGCAATTTCTCCTCTTCATTCATCCTTGTGTCATTTGGATTTCAAGCCTCTAATCCATATCTGCAAACATGCTAATACAGATCCCAGCTAGGTCTTGTCACTACCCGCTCCTGACATACTAGAATTTAAGTGTCAGAATTCCACTTCATTTGTGATTAACCAGTGCAAGTTTCCTACTTCTCCCTGGGGAGAAATAAGGGACATTCAGGGAAAACCTGGATTGCAAACCTGGATTGAAGTGAAAGCAAGGTACATAAAACAGGTCTTGTTTTGTTTTTTTGGGGGGCAGGTGGGGGGACTATTTACTCAAAATTATATATTATTTCTGTAAAAAATGGAAGATTTAAAAGCAAATTAATGGCCCTGCTTTGACACATGTCCTGTCTTTAGGTTCATGCAATGCACATGGGCACAGCCAGGTATGTTTCCAAGCATCAAGGAAGATGCAGAGATCAGTTCCCCTGCAGCACACGCCATCCCAGAGCAGATGCCGTGATGGAGGTAGCGATGCCTGTTTAAAGCATTAAAGCAGCTCTACCAGGTTATCTAGAGTGCAAACAGCAAAACCCAAGGAATAGCATCAATTCATGTTCTCATCACAGCTCATCTTTGCTTGCCAGGGTCCCTTTTGCAAGACAGAAAAAAGACAAACTTCCCTACAACCTCTGCCACATGGATATTCAGTTTGTGGGCTCTTTCAGGAACTTAGACAAAAATCAAGCTTCTAAAAAATCAAGTTTGGTAGGTTACTAAATAGCTCCAGCTGCAGTTCCCCTTGGATCTGGGGCTGCTCCTATGGAGCAGACAGCATTACAGCAAGAGAAAGAGAGGTGTGGAAAGCCTAGGGGGCACCCAGCTGAAGAACAACTCCGGGAGGGACTGTGAGCAGAGTAGTTTTACAGGTGCTCGGCTGCAGGGAACATTTGCTTGCAAAACTCAAGACATTATCCAGAAAAGGTGGACTGGGGTTGCATCACCTGCAAAGACACGGAGAACTGCAGCATCTGCTTATGGGAGAGAGGAGCTGGAGGGCTCAGTGCACAAGCAAGCTTTATGCCAGCAGATGGCACCGGGAAACCATAAATCCATCTGCAGGATGCAGGATCACAGCTGGTCCTGCTGCCTCCAGCGCTGCAGCAATCCTTCAGCCATGGAGGCAGATAAGTACACTGGTAAATGTAATAATTCTGCACTAACTCCTGCTCAGGGTTTTCTGCTGCAGCATAGAAATGCTTTGGCTCCATTTCTTTACTGAAAATAGCTACCTACAGAGAGGGAAGAAAGGAAGTGGAAATTTGGTGGGTTGCCTGTTGATACACAGGAAAAGTGGCATGGCAAGAGACAACCCAGGACTCTGCTCACTTGTCAAGCTGCAGGAAACATGATGTGAATTTGGTCTCGGCATAACTGACTATATAGGCACCTATGGAGTGGAGAGACTCGTAAATATTGTGGTTGCATTTTAATTCAATTGATTTTCTTTATTTGCACTGTATTTAGGCACTCCTTCATGAAGATTGCTCTCACAGTTATCGTATCACAGAGCACGTGAAATTCAGCTCACATTTCCACAACCTTCTCAAAAAATGACACCAGTTACTGACAAAAGCTGGAAGAGAATCACTTTGCTAAGTACAACAAATGTTTTGTTTCCAGCTGTAGTCCCACAGCAAGAGGCCACCGTAGTTTGGCCAACAAATTCCCTAAAATCTGTTCCCAGAAATTGCTTTGGAGGCTGGGATATGGGAAAATGCTGTCTTGGTGACAGCAAGGAGAAGCACTGGGGAACAGAAGAGAGCAGCTGTAACTGCAAGGCTAAGCCTTGGCTAAGAGAAGTTGCATTTACAATATTACTAAATTTCTGGATTTTATCCATTCCAGGTACTGCTTTGTATTCTTCACCTCCAAATCTTATAAAGTTTCCTCCAAATCTAAGATGTTCTCCTCAGGTTACTATTTCCTTCTATAGATTACTCAGAGGGCTTCCAGTTTTAAGAACAGCAATATTTACATTTGCTGCTGCATACCTCCTTCCAGAGCCGTGTCTTGGGGCTTTTAGGAGTATGCCTGAGCAAACATGACTCTTTATATAGACTTCAAGAAGAGGTAACTCGAGTAAACACTGTGTGACTTAAAACCTTGAAAGCTAATATTTGGCAAGAGCTTGTGTTCACAACTTTGGAAAGGCTCGCCTCTGGAAATAAAGCAAGAATATCTTCTCCTTGAAAAAAAAAAAGTCAGAGTGGCAAATCCACGCCCAGTACTAACACTGGAATTCCTGACTTCATACATTATCCTGTGCTGGGAACAACCATACCCAAATGCTGGTTTTACAGAGCCAGGTTTTACAGATGCAGACCCCCAGGACAAGACTTTCAAGCGGAGTCTTTGTACCTGCCTGATCTGTATGGGCAAGTTGCCCTGCGGCTTGTGAAAAAGCTGAATGTCAGCACAGCAAAAGCAGGAGGATTGGAGGCAGCCAGGGACTGATAAAAAAACCCCTGAGCACTTGATTTGGTGGAGAAGTAGCTTTAAATACATTGTGGGCTGTAAAGAGTGCCCCAGCCCAACACCCTTGCTCGCAATAAGTTAGCACAGGTCTTTCACAGCATTAGCAGATGTTCTATGAAATGCTGCATCTGTAACAGTGGCCCTGAACTTTTTTGCAAACTCTTACGATTTCACTGCTCTTCCTGAGAGCCCACTACTGCAACACAGCTGTCCATTCTGTATGTTAGTGATAAGCAGGGAGAAACCACAGCAGATAGGTCCCATCACCTAAGAAATATTTAAATGTTACTTTCATCTTCCGAAGTAATCCAAAGATCAGCACCACCATCCCATGTTTCAGCATGAAAACTAGTGCACAGAAGAGGGGATGAGCTGTGCCCAGCAGACTGGCCAATAATTTGACTAGCAGATCTTTCCAGATTACCTTAGCTGTGCATTTGCTTGGCCCCACAGTAACTTTCAGAAGAAGCAAAGCCCAGTTACCTTTCTTCTGTCACTGCTCCCAAACTCCTCAGCAGAAGAGGAACACAAAGATAGTTTTCCCAGGAGGATACTAGAAATAACACAGTAAACACAATTCTCTGGAGCTATCTGGCTCAATGTAGAAACCAAAGAGATCAATTTGCAAAACAGCTGCACTCAGCTCCATAGAGGTCTTGGGGATTAATTTCTCACACATATTGGAATGGATATATTTATCTGATTTCTTTTTCTGCTCTTCAATGCACTTTGAAAAGAGCTGCAGTGCTCCTAGTGTGTGTTTAAGAATTGCCCTCAAATTGCAGGTGGTCTTTTGCTACAGTGAATGACACTTCCACAGAGACACTGGCTGTAGGTTACCAAAGTCAAGAGCACATAGTACACTGTGGAGGTCTATACCAGAGCAACACAAATTATTGCAATGTCACATCTCCAGGGACCCTCACAGATGTTTTGAAAGCTATTTGCAGCAACAGCTTCATTAGAAGAACTAAGCAAGAACTCTGCACTCCCATCTCCTTGCAAACCCCTCCTGCCATATAATAGTACTGATAAGTCTTAACTTTCTTTGCTGATTCTATGACAGGAAGAGATGATCATATTGAAGCACTGCTAAAAATCCCATGTGTTGGTAGTTTCTTGCAGCACTGGCCTTCATTTCCCAAAGCCACTAGCTTTTGAAAGCAGTAAGTGATCTCCCACATCATTTTCATTTGGACATTGGAGATAATGGAAGCACAACCTTACTCACAAGCAGAGGTTTTAATCCTTCCAAGCATGCAATAAGGGAGCACCAGCAGCAATGAGAAAAATCTCTATGCATACAGGTATTTGGTTAAGCACAAAAAGGTCCTGGCATCTCTCCAGCCCAAATTACTCTCTCCTTTGATGTTGGATTCCATCTACCTCATGTAATGGCCCAATGGTTTGGTTGTCAGCAAGAACTGGACCTGAGGCACATACCTTTGGAGGTAGATGACTAATCCAATTAAGTGGAAGCAACAGAAAGTTGAGATCCCTCTTGTATTCTGGACATGAGAGGGAAAGAGGCATAAACAAGGGAATTCTTCTTACTGAAAGAAGTTAATTCAAGAGTCTAATTTGGGAAACTTGCCATGGACAATCATGGAAGTGATTTTACTAGTATAATTAATAACTTTCCTTCAGCTTATCTCCATATGTTTTCATGGTAGCTGATATCATTGCTTTGATTTTACAGGAAATCAAAGGCATGAAATATCTTCTCCAAATTTCTTCTTCCTTCCAGGCCAGTAGCAGAGCCTGGAACAAAACATGGATCTCAAACAATACCTGTAAGTTTAGATCCTGCCAGGCTCACCTTCTAATCCACTTTGAAGTTTGTGTTCAGACAAGCTTTTCAGAAGCTCAAAAATAAACCAAAAGAGTTTCTGGATTACATCACTTTATTCACACCTGTCCCGATGCAATTATTTTTTGCAGACCAATTTGGTATCCCTTTTTTACCCCATCATTCTTTCTGCAATTACTGCAAAGCCACCCACAGGGTGCCTGTTTCATGGTGAACTGGTAGCCCCTCTACTTCATTGAGCAAGAGCAGCCAAGCTGCAGGCCTACCGCTCTCAAACTCAAGTTTATAGAATCACAGAATGTTTTGGGTTGGATGGGACTTTAAACTCAATCATTTCTAATACCTTCCTCTAGACCAGGTTGCTCCAAGCCCCATCCAATCTGGCCTTGAATACTTCCAGGGATGGGGCATCTCAAAGCAATAGCTGTTAAGGGCAGTGATTGTTTGGCACTGAAAGAACAATACCAGTATCTGCTTCCTCGGACATACTTTTTAATCTTTATGTGGAATGCAAGTTGTTATTTATACACTTGAATTTTTACCTGCCCATTCCCTCTGGCATATCTAGATCCAATTTCCCTCCTCCTCCAGGCACTGGAGGGGGTTATAGGAGCTGCTTGAACACCAGAGCAAGATTCATTGCTTAGAAGATATCCAAACAATGTCCCAGTGCCAACTGCAACGATAGCTGACCTTTCCACTGCATCAGAACGGAAAATGCTAGTAGCATCAAGAAACACCAAATCCTTGAATTGCCACATTTTTCTGAAGACTTCTTTATAGGTCAACAGGAAATCAGTGTCCTAAAATACCACAGAGCCTCACTGCTGCCTTGGAGGCAACAGGATTTCAATAAACAGCTACTTTACCTCAAAGTAGTCACTTATCTGAGCTACCTCCCTGTCACAGCCTCCGCCAAAGCCTCCCATGCTGGCATTCACAATCATCACAGCTTCTCAGCAAGCTGAATTTCTTTTACCTCTCACAAAACACACCCCAGCAGCTGTGGCCCTGAAAACTCACACACTCTACAGGATAACTAGTACAGCTACTGTGTGTTTGTAGGTTCAGGTAGACACTTCATTTGAAAGACTCATGAAACTTAAAGTGAAGCATCACCATAGGAAAAATAAAACTGCATGTCAGACAAAGAAATGGTTCACAAGGCCTGAACAGGAAGTCCTTTTCAATATGGACTTTTAATAAGTAACACAAGTTCACATAAATCAGTCAGCATTTTTATGCCCACACACTTCTGATTGTGCCAGGGGATTCCACAGTCATCCCTTCAAATATTAGCCTTTAACAATCTGTTCCAAAGGATGGGAAGGTAAGCAGCAACCACAACCATCTGCTAACACATACATGTAATCTGAGAACTAAAGTGCCAGCTGCACCTGCAAACCAAATTTTACATTTTCCCCATGACCTACATTTTTACATAAACCCCAGAATTTTTGGGAGGTTTCTTCCAGAATGTTTCTGCAAAAATTCTGTAACTGATCATTCAGTCAGCTCTGGTCATAATCCTGCCTTTTCTGTTCAGAGTTTATGTACACATAGAAGAGCTGCACACAGGGCAAATTTGAATTTCACATTTCAGACTCTGGGACAAAAGATTCCCAGGAGGAATACCACAAGATTTTCACACCACCAACCTTTCTCTCAATATTTATAACAGAAAAACTGGATGCTGGGAATAGGAGATGCATTTTCTGTGGCCTTGTCCTGTCCTTACACTTCCAAATAGAGCCACATTGTTCACCTCAAATTAAAAATATGAAACTTAGTTTGAGCAAAGGATTTTTTATGCTTTTAGCTTGCTTTGACTCAGAATTTCTGGGGTCTAAAAAAATCATCCCTTAATAGAAACTCTTTCAGAAATAGGGAAGAATTGACATTCCTGCATGAATGTTCAAGTGCGAACTTATACAGCAGCTACCACTCCATGGGAGCACAGGGCTTCTCGAACACCTGACTTTTCAAAAATGTTCAAAATTCCCTGAAAAACTAAACTAGAATCCCCCCACTGCCACATCTGTGAGCTTACCCTTCACTTCTAAAACTCATACTCTGCAGCAATCCCAGCTCCTTGAGAATGACTTGGCTTCTGGGTTGGGATTACCGTGCTTGACCAAAATAGTTAGTTACCTTTTTGCTCAGCCTATTTTGGTTGCTCATTAAGGAATTTGTTCAGAGAGATGGGAAAGAATCTCCCTTTCCTTTGTTTTTAAATGGATCAAACACAACATAACCCCAAGCTCTTTTCTGTGGCTAAGACCAGCCAGCACAAGTAGCCAAGGTGTGCTGGCAGGCAGCAGATCACCACGCAGTAAACACACATTACTCACCTCACAGCAACCCAACTTCACTTCAGCTTTCAAGCATTAATTAATGACAACAGCATGAAATATGTAATCTATGATCCTTCTATAAGCTGTCAAGTGTTTACAGAGGGGGAAAAAGGAAAGTTCTGACAGAGCTGGGCAAAGGCAGCTCCCACTCCACATCCAAATTTCTACTCTGCCTCTCAAAATCTGCTTTCATTTCACTTTTATCATCACCATATATTTCCACCAGAAATTCCTAGGGGAGAAAAAAAGGTCAGAGACAGTGATGTATTTTAGCAATAGGAATGGGTCCCAAAACCATTGGATCTGATAAATCGCTTCCTTCAGATGAGCCAACTCAGTGCCTTTTTTTCTTCCCCCTCCACAGTCCGAAGGGGGAAAGTCATTGAACATTCAAGAGAGGAGGCAAAAGTAGTTCTGGCTCTGCCTTTCCCACAAACAGCTGTGCCAATGCATCAGTGCCTGTCCAATTCTCAGCAGACAAGGGTTTGCAGCTCCATGCTGGCATTTCGTTGGCAGCCTCACCAGGACTCACAGTCCAAAGGCTGGAACAAGCCATCCCAATTAAACCACTGTCATCCCCAGAGAGATTTCTTTCTCTGAAGGAAGAAAACGGGCTCCAGTTCCACTGGCAGCAAAGCTGGCATCTTTGCCACGAAAAAACAGCCAGCCTTTTTCCCTGCAGGTGCCAGCTTTGCCCCCTCATAATAAAAATTCAGCTTTGCTTTTCTTTTTTTTTTTTTTAAATCCCTTGTTCTGTCATCACAACTCACTGCCAGTAGCACTTTGCTTCATCCCATTTTATGGGTCACATGTGCAGCATTGTCTTGTTCAAATTATGAAGGCACAAACACCACCTGCTACTGGTTTACGGGTTGTTAATCTGCCTTTTCTCTTTGTTCAGGTAACCCATGCTGCCATTTTTCAAGCACCAAAACTCCATGATTTCTGGTTGTTTTACCCAAAGCTTCATATTCTGAAATCTTGTGGTTATGAGAACCCTGAGTCTGATTTAAAATGAGACTAGCATCAGCATGTTGCAGAAATTACTTGTAGTAACATCAGTGACCCTGTGCTAAAACCAAAAACAATTAAAGGGAAAACAAGACATAAAAGGAAGAGACAGGGAGAAAAGCCATCGTCACCAGAAGGTTATGTACACTGCAGTCCAGACTACAAGAACAAAAATAAAATCCCAGATACAAGGTGGTTTGGCCTAAGCTTCATTCCCAGTGAAGATTCCAAACCCTGTAAATGGAACATTTCCCTCTTACACTTGTATCAGCACAGTTCCTCTTGAGGGTGGAACAGTATCATGTTGCTGAAGGCCACCACATCAGGACCAACAGGATAAGTAAATAGTATTTAACTGTTCACAATTGCTCTTTTTATCCTCTGGCTGTATTTCCAATAGCATTTATCTGGGATCAGTGCAATATGCCCTTATTTCCAGAAATGTGCACTGGACGCCTAATAAATGCATTTTCTTCAAGGATGTGTTAATACCTTGCCAGAAGTACACTCAACTAGAGAATTTGAGGCCCAGACACTTCTTCCCTGCAAAAGTGTCCCCTATCCATGGATCCTCTCTCCCTCCCTGCATGCACATGCCTAAGTATGCCTGAAGCATTTTCAGGCACCTTTACAGGAACCAATCCTCCAGCTAAGCATGTTTCCAAAAAGGAACAAAGACACATTTACCCAAGCAAAAGAAATATTTGAAAATTCAGATGATTAAATACAGCCTGCTGTTCATTTTACCTCTGTGGTCTCCACTAAGTACCATAAATCCTGGTTTCCCTTCGAGACAAATTGTCACATTATAGCCCTGCTTTACAGGCATACACACATTCCTTGCTATAAAGAGAAGGAGAGAAATCCATGCCAGATTAGGACATATGGAATCTCTGTTTATGGATAAATCATTTTTAAAACCTCTTTCTCTCCCTCCATGAGTCATATATGAATAGCTTAAAATGTCCTGTCAACAATAGTTTATTTACATACAGAGCTAATTAGCATTATTATGGCAGATTGGAGAAGCAAAATTATAGCTGGGAGACATCATCAAATGAGTGATGCCATTTTAGGAAGGTTGGGGAACAGGGGTTTGCAGATCTCTAGCCCAGAACTACATAAATTGGCAACCTTCCAAGGATGTCAAGATGAAACTCATTTTTAACATATCTTCCATTACCAATAATATTGCTTCACAATTAAAAGCCTAAGTCCTAATTTGTATTAGTTTGATGTTTGCAATATGCATTTCAGAGTAAAGCCTGCTCAGGTTCTTTTGCTTACAGTCCACTTTCTCAATTTCGTGTGTTAGCATCACAAAGGTAAGTTTAGATTTCCAGTACTACAGATCCATTAATAATTTTTAAAAGTTTTAAATGCCCTAAAACATTTATATTTTGTGTTTGAAGATTATTTTAAGGCAGCAACTAAATTTTAAACTAAATTAAATTTATACAGCCTCTTTAAGTTATTGAGCATAGTACATACAGCTACTCTGGGACTTGCATAGACCTTTCATCATTAATAAGTGGAACAAGATAATTACATGCTCCAGTAGCTCATAGGGGTCTAGAAGTTATCACCACATAACCTGCTTTATAATGGAGGAAGAAATCATCTCTGCTAGAGCTGGGGGTATAATTCAAAGACATTTCCATAAATACATAAACACTGTGAAATGAATTCATATGATGTGCAGGCATTTCATTTCAGAGCTGCTAATGTGTTTGGCCGTTAATTTGTCAGGAATGTTCACTCTGATTTGCTCCATTTACCTTAGGAGGATGTTCAACAGCAAAATAGTCGAAACTGCAAAATTAGACAGTGCAAAAGAAGGGCATCTTGGGCAAGCACTGCTAAGTTTGCTCTAAACAGTCTATGCACAGATGTGTTCCCACCTAGAAGAGCCAACTGCAGAGAGAGCAAGGACCAGAAGCTTTGAACACTGGAGAAGATTTCCAGCCTCCCCTACACTTGATGTCCTTTGCTTCATAGAGAGAAAATCCCTTCTTGCATACTTTTTTTTGACAGGATCTCTCCCCAAGCAGACACCCTGCTCCTGACATACTGCCTCCCTTCTGCTGCGACAAAGGACATCAGAACTCAAAAGGCTCTGGAAAATCCCTCAAATTCTTTGGATTTTAGTTAATAACACTTTCAGACATGTTCAAAAATTCCATGAGATTATTTCCGTCAATTTCTGACTGTAACAAACAAGTTTTTCTGACAGAGATTCACAAAGTTCCCTTCACAGGTAGAGCACCTCTTTGAGAGGGCATAGTCACCCTGCCCTGGGACTGAGCCCTACAGCTCCCACAGCTCCCTGGGGCCAGCCAGTAGGTGCCATCCATCTGGACCTGGATGGAGCCCTTTGCTGGGAGACAGCTCACTGCTCCTCACAAGGGATAAAACGCTGATGCCTAAGCTTTCCACACCCTTTGGGATGGACAAAGCCAGCTATGAGGCACCTGAGCTCTTGAACTGCTGCAGATGTCAGCAGAGCTGCAACAGTCACAACACAACATACTCGCTTTGCTTTCTGTCACCCTTTAATCACCCGTGGCTTTTGCACACCCCTGGCACACCTGGCTAGGTGGGTTTGTGGGGGGGCCTGCCCTGTTCCCACATGCCCAGCCTGTGCAGGCAGGTCCACACCTCTGATTTGGGAGCATCACTGAACCCTGGCACACGATCAGGGCTGGAAAGCTGAAAGTGTGGCCAAGCTTATGAAGAAGCAAGTGGAAACTTGCACAGCCTTGGGCATCTAGAAATGGTCTAAAGAGGAATTAGATAAGCAGGGAGTATTTTTGCCATCTGAACAACTTGTCTGTTTCTGTTTAATGCAGCTGTTTACAGTTTGGGGTGTTTGGTGGTTTGAAGGGTTTTTTTTGCAACTGTGTTCCTCATATTTCCCTTTGCCTTGATTTTTTCCAGTTTCTGACCATTTTTAATGACTAACAACAGCAGAGCAATTAAAAGATTTGGACCTGAAGAAGTTACATTGCTCAGAAGCCAGCATCACAAGCCTTTCTGTGGGCATTACAGGATTACAGTGTTTTCACAGTGAAAGATGACTGGCACTCAAACCCTGGGTTAGAGGCAAAAGGAATGAATACTGGCAAGAGCACTGCCAGTCCTTGCTCACCAGCTTTGAGACCCAGAGAACCATCCTGCCATTGGGGACAAGAATAGGTGGGAGAAAATGGAAACAAATACTGGAAACCTCAAGAAAGTGTTTCCTAGGTGAGGCTTGGCAACATCTGCTAGGCGAGATAAACATTTCCACACAAGCTAACAGAAACAGATGATCCTAAGGTACTTCCTTCCCACCTACACCCCATAGATTCATCCACCTGAGATGGCAACTCCCTCCCACAAGGAGATGCCAACAGTGCCCAGCAGTCAGAGGATCTGCCATGCAGGTACAAGGCAGATGTGCTGGCTGGGCTTCCAGCGAGGACCACTCCTGTTTGCCTTTCACACTTCCCAAGCTGATACTCGAAACTTCAGCTTCCACTTACTCACATCTTACTCATATCTTTGTTCCTTTCCTCTTGGCATTTTGATCTCTAAACACTTGAATAAGTAGCATTTTGATTGTGTTATGATGGGGGCAGCAGAGATATTCTCCTGTCACTACAGCACATGCACTCAGTACACAAGAGGCTCTCAGTGAGTCAGGTTTCACTCCTGACATTGGTTTTTCTGTGTGAACTATTTATTTTGCTGAGTTGGCATTTATACACCCTCCCCCTTTTTTCACCATTTGAAATCCGAGACAAATATAAGCTCGAAGCTTTCCCCCACCACCACCCCATCCACCCCCAGGAAAGCTAAGCTGGTGTTTACATATGGCCACCCAAATTCCAGACCAGGCTGCTGAAACCTTGTTTCACTGTTCATAAAGCGTGTAAGGTCTGGCTGGTACTGGTTCCCACATTCCTGATCCAGGCAAGCTGGATTAAAGTTCCTCACTCCTAGCCTGCACCTCTCCTCCATGCATCTAAACTTACAGTGATGAATCGACACAAAGGAAAGCCTGGACAAGTGCAAACTAATTTTTCCACAAATTTAAGTGCAGGATAGTTTCCCCTCCCTGGCTTCTCTCACCATCATCCAGCTGTGCCCATAAACCAGAGTCTGACGAACCAATGCAGGAGTTGAAGGCAGCTATTAAATCTGCTCCCTGGAGCTTTAACACTTGGAGCAATTTGTACTGGAATTATTCTCCTAGCTCAGCTTGCAGCCTACTTCCACAAAGGGTTCAGTGCTCGGGTCGAGCAACCTGCTATCTGCAAATCCTTCCTCTCCACGGGGAGAGGCTCAAAGGGGCGTACATCCCCATCCAGGCATTCCAGCTGGTGAGCAAAGGCCACGTTCAGCCTCTTCTCCATCTTGAAACACATTATTGTTAGTGTTAGCTAATCTGCAAGATATGCCAGCTCTCTGGCAACCAATTCCAGGCAGCATTGTTTGTTTAGGATAGGATTGGGCTCTATGAATCCAAATTAGACATGTTTTTTTATATCTACCTCAGACAGGAATGTTTGAAGGTGTGCTGTGCTTGAGCAGGCAGAGAAACAGCAAAACAGGCCACAAGCCTAGAGCTTTAGAAGGGTTTGCTTGAGTTTCTTTTTTAAGTTATTACCTTGCCTCCTATTTAGATTCTTTGGGAAACCAGAAACCAAAGTGCATTTGTATACCAAATTCTCCTTATCTCCACAGAACACAGGTACCGATTCTTTTTTTTTCAGCAATGGACTACAGAAACCAGATTGTTTGCTGTTTTGGTTTCCTTGCTCATGTTTTTTTCTCCCTCTCCTCTGGAGGGCCCTCAAACACTTTACTGGTGAGCACTGGAAAAGTGAAAAGAGGAGTCCATCAGTACTCCCGGCCCCCCCTTCATTGCCACCTCTGCTCCACAGGAAACTCAGACCCTCAAGTCTCAGCAATGATCAGAGGATGATGTGACTCTTTCCTCAGCAAGAGCATCAAGCTGTTCTAGAGCTCTGGACCCACCCCTCATCCCACCTCCACAGCGTTCAGATGTTCACATTCAGATACCTACACCAAGCATCCCAGCAGCTTGACCTCAGCACATGGAGGCTCACAGAAAGCTGCTGCTATTTGTCTTTTATCCCAATATTGCTGAGGAAGGAGTGTAAGATGGATCTTTGTGGAAATGAACTGATCACCTGTTGCTCCACCTCCCCCCCACCCCCCACAAAGTAGCCAACCTAGGAAACCTCTAGCAGCCAAAAAACATAGACCAGGCTCTGGTTCAAGAACTAGAAAGCAACCCTATCATAGCTATGGAAGATGAAAATTATATTTAAACCTAAAAATTACTCACTCTTTAAAAAATAGCTGTTCTCAGATCCTTTCTGAGAGAAGCTCCATCCTTGGGATAGAACAGAACAGCTGATGGGCCCAGCTCAGGAGTCCTCCAAGCCTTCCTCGAGGGAGGCACAGCCTACAGACTCCCCCTCTCCAGGCAAACCAAACCTCCTTTTTGCCCCAGCTCCCATGGGCTAATCACTCTGGCTAACTCTGCCTCTCAGCTGCTTGACTGCAAACAAACTGGTGCTCTTTATCCCTTCCCAGTCTGGTGCCATGGGGGTGGGAGCGCATCCTTCCTGCCCACCTGTGGGCATTCTGAGTGAGGACCATGCACCCCTCCCTATATATTAGCAACATGCTTTAATCAATTAATGGATGTTGCTTCCATTAAGCAACATCTTGGCTAATTCAGCCTGTTTACATCCACATTGTTCCCAGACTTGTGCTAAGGCAGTAAAAACAGTATATGGGAAGGAACCTGTATGGGCTCCTTCATAGTCCACAACATCACTGGAGGTTTTCTTGTCAACTTTGGAAATCTCTTTACAAGAAAACAGTGTGGAATTGTTACAAAGATCTTTGTTCACTAAAAGTGAGAGCATTAAATACCAATCACTGAACAGCCCAATGCTGTACCTTGAAGAAGTGAAGCAGAAACCCACATAAACCTGGATTGAGCACTCCGCAGGGAAAATGGCCCTGAAATTACCCTCTAGGACCTGCCTGTTGAGACAGGGTGAAGGTTTTGCTCATAATAAACTTGCATTTATTTGGAAATAAATGACAAATGGCTCCATTTGTCTTTTATTCTCTTATTAACACGTGAACCTGGGGATTATTATCCCTGCAATGCCTAAGGCTTGCAGATGAAGTGACCTCTTCATCTGGACAGGATTTCCTTCATTTGAGGAATACCTTTCATCAGCCCATTCAGCCTTTTCACCTGTACCTTTGACCGCATACTTGGTTTTCAAGAAAGTTTGAAGAGTTTGCCAATTTAGCTCCATAACTGTGATTTAGCTGCGCAGCTCTGGGGCAATGAGAGCCTCTGTGAATGGCGCTTGACAAACAATATTCACAATAGAATAATTAATTCCATAAGTGTGAGCTGGAGCACGAGCAAAGCATGAAGAGACAGTCTGAGCTACCATTATTTTGGCATTGGTCGTTTCTAGCCACCTCTAGGTATTTATCTGATGTCTTTGTTTACCCTCCTCCCTCAGAGTCCATCAAAGAAGAAATGATTGGCAGGATGAAAAAAATAAAAAAAGCCACCCTCATAAGAGTATAAAAACATGATTTTATCATTTTGTCCATTATCAGTGATATTCATTATGGATTTGAAGTTTTCATTCTATTTTTATAAAATCTAGATACTTTAGCTTCGAGCCCACACATCTGGAGGAAGGGCAGGGAATGGAGCTTCTCTAGGATGCAAATTATGTGAAATATCAAGAATTCAAGTAGTAATGGATACTTTGGAAAAAGAAATAATGATAATGAATAGAAATTCCAGAGTCCTGTCAACAAGAAAATATTCAAAGAATCCAAGTTCATACTTTCTTTCTTGTTACCTCTACAGCAGATGTGATTGTATGTACTTTTCCATTTCATTTCCTCACACTTCTTTTTTGCCACCTACTCCAGCTGTTCGTTTTCTCTCTCCTGACTCTAGTTTGTGTTTATAATTAATTGCTTCTGTAGTAGCTTGTAAGTAAAAAGGAAATAGCGACTGCTTTCAAATATTCGACACTCAATAGCAAATATCATCTATCAGTGGAACAATTAATATACTTAATCCTAAAATTTCTGTTCCCACGTTTAAATCAAAAGGCTAACACATTGATTGTTCCCACTTTTAATAGTAAATTCACAGCTTTATTTTCCAGGGAGGAGCAATATATTTCTGTACTCAGGCTGAGGACAGAAGGAAGGCTGCTCCTTGGAAAACACTGTATTTGTTTCCCTTTTTTCCATTGCCCTGGCCATTAACCCCAAATTACAGCCATTTCATCTAAAAAATGGCTCTGTTTCTTATGGATTTTTCACCACGTGCTACTCATTGCCAGCCTGGGATCTTTGCAGTGATGTGGGGACATGTAACACCCAGTAAGTGATGTGGATCTCCTCAGCCCAGTTTCACACCAGTATTTCTCCAGTACTGGACCTCCAGTGCTTCTATACCTGATTTATCCTCCAGGCAGCAGAAGGAAAAGTGGGTCTTCAGCTTCAGGTACAGCAGAGAAAGGAGTGAGAGGGACAAATGGGCTCAGGAAACATGCTGAATTATCCAAAATATTGAAGATAATGATTCAGACCTTGTTGAAGTGAGATATTAATTTCTCAGTGTGTTTTCATTCTTTCCTGCAGAGTGCCTTAACCTTGGACACAGACAGAAGAATTTCTTTCCTTCACTGCAGTTTCTCCTCTGTCAGAGAAGGCAGCAAAAACCCATGGATGCTCCCTGTGAGAGTCATCCGAAAAAATGGACATTTATAGTGGTTCTGCTTTAATATATGTGACTGCCTAGTAAGAGGTTTGCTCTGCCCAGAAAGTACCCTCACACTGGCATTTACTTTTCTCAAAGACAGGGCTAAGATGTTGGACTACATGGCTTCCAACACAATTCCAGGAAAGACACACCTGTCAAAAAGGGGCAGATATTGCAATAAAAATTAATATGAATCTTTGTTTTGGGAAAGATATTGTGGGATTTTTTATTCTCACAATGTAAATGCACCAAGATCTGCTTTGTTTCCTTTCATTTTCAGTCCTCAATATTTCTTTTTCTTTCTGTTGAGAAAGCAAAGTGCACACACATAGAAACCCTGGAGAAAGAAATGGAAAATATGGATTGAGAAAACTTTAAAAATTACACCTGAAATGAGCCTTCTTTCTGAAATTCAATTTTGATTTTCATGGGGCTTTTTCACTGGAATATGAAAATATATGAGGACAGTAAGTTAATAATGTTCGGACTATAATAGAATATTGACCTATTTTACCTCTGAGAGAGGGGAGGAATAAATCTAGCGCACAGTACATCCTGTTGCAGTCAGCTCTTTTCCTTCAGCAAAGAGGTGGAAACAGTTGCCATCATTATCATCACCACCATTATTATGATACATAAAAATGTTGATCATAATTATAGTGCACGCCAGAGAGAGCTGTGAAGTGCATTTTATTTCTCACAAAATATTCTAGAGGTGCAAATTAGAGAAAAATAGGAGTAAGTTGCTTTTGTCTGTGTATTTCTGTGCTGATTTCAGATATTTTTGAATCTAAGTTGTAGAGAAAAATCATCAGAAATAGCAAGGTAAGTTTGTGAAATAAAAATAAGGACACCTACACCAGAACCATCACCACTGTGAATGGACAGTGTACAAGTTGTCCCGTGCTTCTCACCTACTGCAAACACAGAGTCTGAAAAGACTTTTCTGAACCACCAGGAATCAAACCATGGAAATCAGGGGGTGAGAGAAGCTTTAGAAAGGTGAGGAGGTGCTATTGTGTCTTGCTGCAGTCATAGATACATATATATCATAACACTGACATGTAAATATTTTACATCATTGCAGTGATGAAGGGTCTTTCTGTGAAAATGAGTAGAGAGGAGACTGGTACAAAAGGAGTCTGGAAACAAAGACACTTCCATGATCTGATAGTACTCTGAAAGAAGAGGAACCAACTATCCAGGATTTTGTAATCAGGGCAGAAATTGCTCAAAATGTTGTCTGAAAAGAGGTGGTCTATTCAGCCGGGGTTAAGATATGAGTACCCAAATTCCCCTTTCATCTGGCTCTCTGGAATCAACAATAATGTCTCGTAACCTGAAGAGACACTGTGATCTAAATGTACGATTCATAATGCCCAAATGTACCCAATTAGCATTTCTGTTGCAGGAAATACCTCGGCTGCTTTGCCATTTCGTACAGTGAGTAAACAATCTTTTCTTTCCTCCCTTCCTGAACCCATTTCCCAGATTTACTTGACTTTTTTTTTTCATTTGCTGAAACTCTGAGTTCAAACCTTGGCGAGTTCATACAACGTCTTGTCTTGGACTTTGTATCCAGTATCATCACATTTGGTGTTTTCTTGCACACTGGGGTGTTTGCAATGATTGAATGAACTTACTCCCAGTCAGGTTTGATTTCATGTCAGCAGAAAGACCCAGCAAGCCTTCATGAACCAGACTTCCCTCTTATTCTCCTCCACTTTGTTCTAAGTCCCTTCTGACAAAACCAAGGACCCTCAGGCCATATTTCCTATTTATTTCAGTGTCTGAAGCTAATTTGAACAGATACACTGAAAATGACAGAAGTTAAACAGCCTGAAAAATAGGTTTCCAACCCCTGAGGCAAAAATTTAAATTATTCTTTTTTTAATTTTTTTTTTCCTTTCAAGACATCCTGAGGAAGCCCTGCTGCTGAGCTAATGGATAGTTTAGAAATTGCTGCATTCCCTTGTTTTACTTTTTAACCAGGTTTGAAATGAAGGCTTTGTGTTTCAGTTACAAAACAAATACAACAAGAAGTAATTGTACGTGGTGAAACCGTTTGTGAAATGCTTCTGTTTTCCAGGGTTGATGTATACTGTTTTTTCCTTCATTACTGCTCTCTTTAAAGCTCACTCATGCAGTTCAGGCAATACACAAGCAATGGGAACTCCAATCCTGTTGCCTTCTTGAAGATGTTTCTGAAGAGATCCATCACAAGTCAAATTATCCTCCTCCATTCAATTCTTCTTTCCTGATTTTACTTCTTTATCTAAAATACAGACCTGATTTGCTTCTGTGCTGGAGTTAACCAGAAGTGCTTCACCACAAAGACAGATGTATTACAGCAAGGGACTATTATGTTCCTATGAAAATCATCAGAACAAGAAAGAATAGGTAAAATAGCTTTGAACACAAATTATGCCATTAAAAATAAACTATAACTGCATCATAATCTGGAAAAAATTATCAGAGATTAATAACATCCATTCCTTTACACTCAAATAGCACTGGGTCTATATGAGGGGATGCTGTCCCCTCTTACATCCTTCCACAAGTGTAAGCAAATGCCTGTGTGATCACCTAAGAATCTCTGATTTTTCATCCTCTGTTTTATGGTGTTTTCAGTAAAACCGTATACTTGGATACGGTATCACACAAATGCCTTTAACAGCTAAACACTGCTTTACTACCAGTGTTGAATCAATGTTTATATAAAATATGTATCCAAAATTTAAAAGAATATAAATATCTACAAAAATATGCACAAAAAATAATTGCAGGATACTTTCAAAAGATAGGTCTGAAATCACAAACTGTTTGCAATGACTTATTTATCCAGTTCTACTCCTACCCATTAGCAAGTTGGTAGCGAGACTCTATCAACCCCTTTGTTTTCTTTTTGTTGTTTGTTTTCTTTTTCTTGTTTTCTTTTTGTTGTTTTGTTTGGCTTTTTTTCTAATTAAAGACATCCAGAAATGGTTACGGGGGTTATTGGTCTTCAGAATATAATTAGAGATCAGATCTAACAGGGTCATTTATTTGTGGAGATAAAGGAACAGAGCTATTAAAGAATGACAGCAATTCAAGAAATGCACTGATAAACACATGTATATTATATGTGTTGTGTCCAGATGCACGTACCTTAGTGTATACATATAAGAACATTTGAATATTGAATGTTAATTTTGTATCATGCTGCTTCAGAGCTGAGCCAAGAGCAAAGAATAAGCAAGGGGCAGTAGGTAGCTCATGTTTCTGTTTATGCCAAGTCTGTGACTCCTCCCTGTGCCCACTGCAAGCAGTACCCAAAGGTGCTGCCTGTTATACCCTCTGATTGCAGTCAGCATCTCTGAGTACCTGGTCAATAAAGACCAAACACTACAACAAATGGCACAGATCATATGTCAGTGTCTGCTGAGGTACCTTGGTACCACCATTGTAATTATTCCTGTATCTGGTCCTTTCCAGACACTCAGAGCTCATATGACTTCTGTGACCTCTTTGGAAGTTGAAGGAACACAACCTGCTATTCTCAGAAGCAAACCTTGCCCCAGGGATGCTGAAGTCCCACTCCTGTCATCACCAGTGAAGGAGATGCAGAACAGCTCAGTTTCATTTCAGTCTCTCTCCAGTTGTAAGCCTCTGTAGTGGCCTGATGGAGGAGGTGCAGGAATGTAAATCTATCAATAATACACTATCAGTAATGTTTTCCTTAGTTACTTTCCATTGTCTGAGTAGTTCCTGGATTCCCAGCATGAGGAATGTGATCATCATTGCTGCAAAGGCTCAGGGTCACCTGGAGACCAGGCACGGGAGTCTCTGTGCTGAATCAGCATCTGTCAACTCAAGAGGTTTGATTAGACCTGACAGGAGATCCTATAATATTCCTACTAGTGAACACTACAGACCAGCCCATACAGCTTCACTCGATTTGCTCCATTTCTTATTTTCTTCATTCCTTATATCATTCTTCTCTCCATGCATCAACAGTGCACTCTTCTTTCACTGCAAGTCAAGGATATACACGTTCAGTAGGAAAAAGTCCTGTTCTGCTAGTTAGGTACTACCTGCAACAGGATGATTTAGTTCCTTCCTTATGCCTGTGCTCCAATACCTAAATACCTGACAGCATCACAGGAGAAACACTGAGGCCACCACACTTCAAGTCACTCCTGCTACTTTAGCTCTGTCAAAGCCAGATGGCTCGAGCTGGTGGAGTGAAATCCGGGGTCTCAGAACAAATCCTGAAGCATTATTTCATCTGAACACAGCATGCCTAGTAGTCTCAGTCACTCTGTAAATGCCTTTCAATCTAAAACAGTGTAGCAAATTTGAACACATCACCCCTCTGATAGGAAATCAATGCCTACTTTTAGTATCCAGCTTCCAGACTAGATTTTCCCTTTTCCAGTGCCAAGTCCCTGTCCTTCCAGTGGCTGCCTTCTGCTTTCCCAGAAGAGTTTAAATAAGGGCTGAAGCGGAGGCAAATGATCACTGATGTTTATGTCACAGTGAACAGATGCACACTAATGACAGATTGGTGACAGACCTCAGGTGGCAGGTTCCTGCCTGCACTGTCAACCTGTAGCATATGAAGAAGGTGCTGTTGAGGGCACTCACTGCTCAGCTTTGCAATCTGAAACACTTTGTGATACTGTTTTCAAAACCTTCATGCTCAGAGCCAACAAAAAGAAAGCAGGGACTCAAACACTAAATGGCTGCAAGGCTCATGACAGCAATGTCTGTGCCAAAGAAATCTGGCATGTCTGAACTCCTCTTCCTGGAGAAGGCTGTTTTTTTCCCTTTCTCCCCCATTCTCCATCTTTCTTTTCTTCTCGGTTTCCCACCACATCCTGAGGTTTGAATCACTGTGGGCTGTACTTTTATCAACAATGAAACACAGAGACACCTTTCACAGCTGCCAAGCTGGTTTCTTGCTTGGAATTTGGCTTTCTAAAGGCAAGTTGTTTGCTTTTTGAGAGTTCACACACATGTGTACACAGCCTGAGACTTGCACACAAAGAATCCCCCATTTGTTTGCACTGTAGGAAAACAACATAGTCGTACACAGATTAATCTGTCAGCAGAGGTGATTGCTGCTGCCCTGTTACCCTGGAGCAATAAGGTGATGCCAGATAGGCTAGGAGGCAGTCCAGTGCTTAATTAGAGCCCTGCAAAATAACAAAATATATAATAATTTTAAAAAAACCCAATATATGGTGAGCCTTTTCAAGATGCCAGGTATACTGAGAAGCAACAACATCATCAAGATTAATGTTACTGATTTGGAATCCTTACATAGAAAATTCTCTTTAGAACTGCACTTGCAGCTTGTCTTCTCAGCAGTTTCTCATCCTGCTGCATTCCCAGGTCAGAGGGAAATGTTATTACCTGGGCTGGACCAGTGAGTGCGGGAGTTGCTGTTCCAGAAGCACACCTTTCTGCTGCGTGGCAGAGCAACTCGTCCCCACAAGTGCTGATACCTTTCAAAATTAGCATGTTTCTGTGGCATTAGAAAACTTGATTAACTTTCCTTCTCAATATCCCTTCTTCCCCCCTCATCTCAACCCTAGCACTCTGTTCTACACTCTAGCTCTGCCTCTGCACTTCCTCATTCTCTCTCCTACCAAAAATTATGAACTCCAGTGAGAAAGGCTCATTGGATTGTATTTCCCTGCCTGTCAACCAGGAAGCATCAGCAGCCTTGTGAGAAAACCCTTTCTCAAGACACTGTGAGGTGAATGAGCTGGGTCCAGATGGCTCGGATAACTTTGGAGAGCATCCATGTTAGCATCTAAGTGTTAGGATGTTTATCTGAGCTTTTGATGCTGTATCACTTTCACATTCCATGTAAATTTTGACTCTGTCTACTGTGCTTTCTCTGGCCAAACACATTCCATGAGGAGGGTTATTTATGTCCCTGATCAGCACAGGGTACACACAATGCTTTGAGCTGCTCTAGTTGCATAAAGATACTTCCTTGTGGCATTTCTTCTTGTACTTTGCTCTGACTTGTGGGGTTTCAGCTCACACATATCCTGACAAGTGGGGATCTGTGTGAGTAGGTTGATAAACCCCTTTGCTAATCCCTTTGACATGAGCAGCTGTTCATTCAAAACTCTTCCAAGTAAAGGCAGTGAAAATTTTCTCCTTCATTGTGTTTCAGTCATCTAAAACTGGGAAAAGGAATTACATTTTGTGGTTTAGTTCACTCATCATGTGAATTGAATACGAAACAACTGATTCAAAGAGTACACATCATCCAAACTTGTTAATGAATATGGAGAGAAAAGACTTGAAAGAGCCTAAGTTCACTTCCCAAATAATTTATGAAAAGGAGCTATGGTCCTTCTTGGAAAAGCAGTGGGTCCTTGTTGGATTAAACATCTACCCATAACAATAAACACATGCTTAAATCCACATAAGACAAGTGAGACTAAAAAGTGCTGACCTGGGACACTATCATAGAACATTTTCAGCTGTTTTTAGTGCTGGAATTTTTCCCCTGCATCCTGCAGATGCTGCCGGAAATCCCCAGGGCAGCCAAGGGTATTTGGGTATTCACTTCTGCATGTCAAAATTCCCCCGTAGGCTTTGCAAAACTTGAACCAGCTCTGCTTTGTATTTGTCTGAATGACAGTGTTAGCTACTGATTTCTCTTGGAGACGGTATAGTTCCAAAAATCAGAGGTTCAATTTTGCTGTAGCGGTAAATGGAAGTAAAACACAGGCAAGCTACCAATTTCCTGAATTAAATGAAAGTAGCTACCAAGATGCAATAAAACAAGTCAGAGATTCAAACTGCGTTATTCAACAGAGTTTCTCAGGACATACCTGAAAGTGTCTCTTCACTTTATTTTTTTCATCTATTCCCAGGAAGAACAGGCTTTCTCTACTGTGATATGTTGGCAGCAAATAACAATTCATGAGACAGATACAGTCTTGCAATGTCCTGTCTGCAGTTCTTAGTAACATTTTTTCCTTCTCATCTATGTCTGCGTCATCTGAAACAAAGAGTCTACATGTCAGATGTTCATTATATTGATGATGTCCCAATGACAACCAATTTATTTTCCTGCCTGCACCTCCAATTGTATTAGTAATGATGTCTATCTGCTCTAGAGATGCTTCGTTAAAACTGATGGTCTGCCATGAGGATACTTAATTATATCTTCTCAAAGGAATACAATTAAATTTGCAGGTAAAAGATGGCTCTAGGGTTAAAACGTATTTTCAAATTAGTTTTCCTGGTGGGTAGGATGTTTAATTTTCATTTTGATAGTCAAACTGGAAAACTGATCAGAGCAATCTGGTAAGATGAATCCTCTCAAAAGCAGAGCTGACACCCATCAGAACCATTTGTCAACCTTTAGCCAATGTGATATTTGGTCATAAAACCAGGTAAACAACAGACACACACATGAGAGTGCATATAGCCATGGGGAATCCCCTGTGGTACAGATACTGTGTGCTGACGGGGACAGGGCAGGCAACCCCCAGGACTGTCAACCAGTCACACAGGGCTCTGCTGAAAATGCAACTCTCGATTTGCATTTCTATCAAGACTTCCTGGGACAGCAACAAGGAAACTTCAGTTCCCACTGAGACCTCTAATACTACTACAACCTATAGAGGAGATCACACAAAATGCTTGTCCAGAACATGAGTGTGTTTTTGTATCTGGAACTATAAGTATTCCCTGTTTGCACAAGCCCCCATGGGACACTCCCATGTATCACATATGGGGTACAGGGCTTGGGATACCACCAACACCTGGATCCTTAACCCAGAAATGGTCAGTGTGGGTATAGATTGGCTAAGCACCAACTGGCTCATTCACTGAAGCCAGCAGAGTCTCCTGGTTCTCCTGAACCCTTCACGAGAAGCAGGGATCCTTCATCTGTGGTTTCCAAACTGCCCTGACATGGGTAAAAGTTGGGCTTTCTGAAACAGCTTCATTTGGTTCCTTCTTTGGAGCATTTATCCTTTCAGCTCAGTCTACTCCAAAGTTTTCCACATCCCCCCTGACATACTGAGTTTCCACATTAGCTATAACATATTCATTATTTTTAGCAGAGCAATTCCTTTCTGAAAGCAAATCACTTTTTTTTCATAGCATTTTGGAAACAAACCCAGAAAGATGCCTGAAAGGAATGTCATGAAAATACATGTAGCAATACTTTCCTGCAATACAAAACATAACTCATTTAACATGCAGATCTCTGCAAATGCTGGAAACCACCTGCTTACCAAAAAATACAATTCCGTAGTCCAAACTAGAAAATAAATAAATAGAAGTGGCTACATGCACACACACACACACATATGGATCCTTATCCAACTCTATTTTAGTACATCAGAAACAAGAAACTGGATGTAAAAAAGGACATAAAGAAGAAAGTCCTTTTGTGTACTACTAATTTAAAAATAGTCTATCATAATTATTTCCAGATTATGTCAACATATAATTTAAAACAAATGTTTTAGATGAAAACAGAGCTTTTCAAATTACTTGTGGCAAGTAATATTTATAATAATATTGATTTTATTTGTGGTCTTTTCTCTTCTGCTTTCTGCTAAGCCACTCATTACTGGAACATATTTACCATACAGTTTGGACAAGAAATTGTCAATCTGTTGCCTTTTTGCAAATTGTACAGTATGATATTTTGTTAGTTGATTTTAATAATGATGATACTGGCTGGCTCAATCACATGTTAATATTTCTGGTTTTTAACTGGAGAGAGAAGAGCTTAAAACTAAAAACAATGAATAGTAAACCATTGAATCACAAAATGGTTTGTGTTGAAAGGGACCTTAAAGATCATCTCGTTCCAACCCCTCTGCCATGGGCAGGGACACCTTCCACTAAACCAGGTTGCTCAATGTCCCATCCAAACTGGCCTTGAACACTTCCAGGGATGGGGCAGCCACAGTTCCTCTGGTCAGCCTATGCCAGGGTCTCTCCACCCCACAGTAAAGAATTTCTTCCCTATATCTAACCTAAATTTCCCCTCTTTCAGTTTGACTCCATTATTCCTTCTACTGTCACTTCAGTTCTTGATGGAGAGTCCCTCTCCAATAATAAATGATAACAAATTCACTTCCAGGTGCAAACATCTGGTTGAAATCAATGAGTTTAATTAGTTTAATGAGTTGCAACTCATTAAAAAAAAATCAGAAATTCAGCAAGTATTAATCACAGTGTAACCAAAATCTTCATGCTGATTAAACTTTCCAGCCTATTCATTAGTCAATTATTCAATCAGTTTTTAAATACTATACCTGCTCCAGCTGACAGGGAAAAAAAAAAGGAAAAAAAAAAAGAAAAAAGGACTGTTCTGGAAAAATGCCAGCTAGGACATTTGAGCTGGGCTGTGTTTAGGAACACTGGCATCTTCCTTGCTTTCCAGATTCACATGGCTGGAGACTCCTCTCCCTTGCAGATGCTGCTGATTCTGCTTAGGCCACTCTCCTCCCAGCATAAGAGTTTCCCCACCAAGCTGATCACCCCAGAGCACCAGATCCAGGATATCTTGTCTACTGAGGAAGCACCATATTCCAGCACTATGGATTTTCCATGCAAGAACAAGAGATTAAGTCAAACCTCCAGAAATAAAAACAAAAAAAAAAAACTACTCTTGTTCTTTAGCAAAGTTTGGATCAAGGTTTAGATCCAAACTCCACGGCTTGGGATTGTTGCCAATTCTGCTGTCTTTCCATCCCTCTTTCTGGACTTGATCAATAGCAACCTTGCCAGTAGAAATGAGCATTAGAGGCTGGTTTTAGAACTCTGCTAATTTGTGTGAAAGCAAAAAGGAGGAATAGTACTCCAACTGAAGCCTCACTTCATGAAATTTCCATCTCAGTTCTGTAGACTTGGGGTTTGGAAGAGGTTCAGTTTTAAGGTGCTTAGCACACAACTCACCACCTCACAACGGCTGCTGCCAGCCAAGACCTGGTTCTGCTCCATTTCAACACTGTTTCAACTTGCCACTGAAATCAAAGGACAAACTTGAGATTCCACCACAGTAACGCACAAGAAAAATTTAAAGGCTCTGGGAATTTACTCCTTCTGCTAGATTTTGAATACTTTAGTCTAATTCTTTACTACAATGGGTTGACCCTGGACTAAATCTCTTGAAATCAATGGATGGACCAGCACTGACAAGCTCTGAATTCAGCTTATTCTGAGAAAAGCATCAACCCTTCATATTACAAGGGGAATGAAAGTGTGTGGGTAGCTGTACCTGTGAGAAAAATGTCAAAAATTATTCCTGTTCTCTTACTCATTTCAAACATTAACCACAGAATTCATGTACTCTTTATAAACAAACCCTCGATGAGACTTTCACATGCATAAACCATAAATATTGCGTTCAGTCAGGTTCCTGCCACATTATTAATAGGTTTTGTGTTTTCACCCAACAGATTTGATAGAAAACACTGTCTGCTCTGTCAGGAATAAACAAGAACTAGTTGGCAACCATGCAATAAATGCTGCTTGATGTAAATTGCTTCAGAGCTAGACTTACAAAATGTTTATTCAAGGATTTGCAACAATCTGTTTGGATATACCACAGCCAGGGATCATGTCACCTGCAATGTTGCTGAGCAGAGTCTCCAGTTAAATCATTTTAATGGTAATATAACTCGTGCCGCACAGATACCCTTGCAGAGACAGCAAGCCAGGCCATGTTTAAGGAAAGTTGATTTTTATCTTATTTCTCCCAGGGGGTGGGTGCTGATAAACAGAGCCATTTGCTGGATACCCTCAGCAGAACCACTTGGGACCTTTTGGTGACAGTGTGTCCTTGGAGTGAAAAGCTGGGAATACCCCACAACCACCTGCCCATGTGCCTCCATCTGCATTCAACACTGTACCTGTTTGTCTGCAAATTAAAGGTCTTTCAGAATTAAAATAATTTCTAAAAATACCATTATATGATACTAATTTACCTGCTTTCAAAATCCTTTGGCGGGGGTACCAGGACTAAAAAGTCACCTTCATATATACAAACCAGTATCAGGTTTTGCCATTTGAGCATCCTATAGGGAATATCATACCTGAATGACAATGCACAGGTAAACTTTCCATTCTCCAGCAGCAGCAACATCTAGGGCACCCATGCCATTTATTTCTTGGCTTGGAGGCAGTCCCATAGGAATGTGATCAAACAGCCCATTAGAGTCTGCATGTCTGGAAGAGATCCTGACTCAAGGCACTCGCAGCTTGGTGCTGCCGAGGAGACAACCAGGTGACACAAAGCAGTGGTGACAGCAACCTGATGTCCCCATCAGGCCGTGATGAGGGCTGTAATTGGTGTGTGACTGGTGTCATGGCACACCAGTTGTCAGTCACTGCCGGAGAGAGCTGTCGGTGAGGTGCAAAGGGAAAAAGCACTGATCCATAATAAGCCCTGACTACACTAGGGGAGAGGGCTTTTGCTTTGTTTCTAAGCTTGACTTGGCATGAAGCAGGTGCAGAGCTGGCAACCAGGAGCAGCAAAGCCCAGAAAATGTTGAGCTGAGCAAGGAGAAAATTATGGTGACCTACCATATAATTGCTCTGTGGATAATCTTTCCTCCCCAAAGGCCCTGCAGTGCTGTCTGCAGGCAAGCTCTCTCTTCAGTCATTCACACACCAAGTTCACAGGAGAAATCAGTGCAGCCTCGAAGTTTTAGGTAACAGTATTACCTATGATGGCCCTACCCTATTCTGTGCAGCTGTCAGAAGTATGGTTGTACAAGGCTAGAGCCAAATCTTTCTCCTCATCTGTTTTTTGTTTAGATCTCTGGATTTTTCTATTCCCCACTGCCTTTAATTCATTGTTTCTTAAATTGATGGACAAGCTTGCAAACCATGCCATCTTTAAAAAGGCAATGTCTTGCTAGGCAGACTTTAGAGATGATTCTGCGTGCATCTGGAATGTAGCAAACCATGAAATCCTGGTGTCCTCTTAAAGCTCCCCTTTAACCAGCCAGAGAGTGTATAAAGACAGTGGTGTAAAGGTCCAACCCAGCTGGCCAGCAGGTAATGTACCAATTTTGAAGGTAGAACATTTTAAAAAGGCTAGATCACTCTGCTGCTTAAGTGCCCTTGTATTCTCCCTGTAAATCTGGCCACACTCACCATGACTGATCTAAAATATTCCACTTTTAATTAGTTCCAGGCTCACAAATGTGATCGCTACATTTGCACAACATAGGAGTGCCAAATCAAAGTCTGAGACTGATGAACAAGTACTTCACAGTTTAAAGGCCTGTTGAAGGAGAAAATAGGGCTACTCTGCTATTGGAAATACCTTTTGGAAAGTTTGGGACAGCCAGGTCTCCACCTCAATCTCACAGGCCCACTAAAAATGAGAAACTGGGGAATATTCTTTAACTTTAATATTTTAATTTCCCAGAGTGAAAAAAAACCAGCTCTCAGAAATAATGCAAATTTATAAATGCTGAGTTGTTCTGAAGATTTCTCTCTGCAGAGGTACCACCACTAACTGTATCTGGAGGCTGGGGAATGCTTTGATTCACTGAGGTCACCTTTTGAAGCTGTCACTGACAGTGTCAGGGTTGGGTTAGTTTCTCACTGGGGCACAAGACAAGGATGGAACGATCATTCCATGTACTCCCAGGTGACACACCAAATATCCTTTGCTCTTAATCTCTACTTTCAGTGTCCTTTTTTCGTAGTGTCTAACTTCATGCTGTTGATTCTTCCCTCTCGGAGTCATAAGAGGTTAATAAGGATGAGACCTATGTGCTGATGGGAAGTCACTTTGTCATGGAGCTCTATTGAGCAGCTACTTGAAATACAAGGCACTTAACAGGGGAAATTAAAGAATTCCTTGAGAAATTATCTTATGAGGAAGACAATAACACAAGAAGGAATGCATCACTAATAATAAAGCATATGCGTGCAACTGATAGACAGAGACAGATAGACTGAGAGATAGTTGTGAGTATTATTCTGTGGAATTTCATGCCAACTGAAACCAACATTTCTGTGGTTCACAGAAATCATTGCTGTCCCTAATTAGATGTCATGACTAAGCTATCATAAGTCTATGCATATGTTTTGTTTTGCCTATTTTTTTAATTTTATTTTTGTAAGTGTTCTGTGTTACTCTTTTACTCTCTTGAGAGCAAGTCTGAAATTCTCTCACAAGGACTAGGAGGTTAAATCTAAATGATTACAAACTGTGGCTTACATAAATCTAACCATATGCACTTTTGGAATGTCTCATATATTAAACTACAGGTCTGTGTATTACTGTCTCTGGCTTTCAAGTCTCAAATTCAAGAAAATACAACTCAAGATGTCTTTAGGTTCTAACCAGATCTCTTGTCCAAGGATATTAGCACTTGATTTCCCGCCACAGAATAAAAAGAAGGATTTTCCCCCTCTTCTTCCCTCATGTGAGATCCCATCTGGAGAACTGTTCCAGCTCTGGGATCCCAACATAAGAAAGATGTGCACCTGAAAGAGTAAGTCCAGAGAAGGCCACAAAGATGATCCAAGGGCTGGAACACCTCTGCTATAGAGACAGGCTCCAAGAGTTTGGATTGGTCAGTCAGAAATAAAAAGGGCTCTGGGGAGACCTAAGAGCACCTTCCAGTACCTAAAGGGGCTACAACAGAGCTGGAGAGAGACTTTGGACAAAGGTCTGTAGTTACAGGACAAGGGGAAATGGCATTAAATTGAAATGGGGTAGGTTTAGATTTGGTATTTTTTACTGAGGGTGGTGAGGCCCTGGCACAGGTTGCCCAGTGAAGCTGTGGCTGCCCCATCCCTGGAAGTGTTCATGGCCAGGTTGGACAGAGCTTGGAGCAGCCTGGTCTAGTAAGTGGCATCCCTGTCCATGGCAGGGGAGGTTGGTCCCTTCCAACCTAAACTGTTCAATGAGAGCTTATCACACAATCATTTTGTTTGCAACAGCTTACAGCTCCCTTGGCTAGGGTGTGCTTACAAATAGCTGCTAAGGTGCAGAGGAGACTGAAGGGTGAGCTCCTGAGGTTCAGAACTAGAGGCAAAATGCTTTTGCTTCCCAAAGAGTTGAGTCTCTGGCTGGCTGGAACACAAGCCTGCTGTCTGTTTCTGCCTTGCCTTGTCAGGATTAGCAGTACCTACCTGGGATCTGCAGTGTTGACCATGGCTGTCAATTAAAACTAAACACATTTCAGTGTGGCTGCCAGCCAAAAACACAGAACCTGCCAAATAGTAAACACAGAAGATCTGCCTAGTTTCAAAACAATTGTGCCACCGCTGTGAAAAGAGTGTGCTTATAATTCCACTATAATCCAAGGGCTGCCTGTGCCAATTCCCAAATGACAAATGAGGTTTTCAAAAGGAGCCATCCAGAGCTGACTGACTGCTATCTTTCTCCAATTTGAGGATCTCCAGATTTTTTTGTTTTGCCATAACCTCTCCTAAAACGTTCCTGATTCATAGCAGAGCCTTTGCTCAGTAAGCACTGAAGACATTAAAATGCATCAGACTCAAATGAAACCAAAGTGGATTTAGATTCTAGAATGAGTATCTATTTGTGGTGTACCATCAGAGATTCAATTGAGGTTGTGCGACAAATTAATAATGGAAATTCTTTTTGGTAAAACTATTACTGAGGGTGAAACTTTCCCATAAATTCTATTCTGAAGGGCACAGAACAAAGATCACACGGTCGTTCAAACTAATAAAAAGGAGTATCAACTATTAAAAAAAATCTGAAATTTCTAAACTGAAAATGGATACTCACCAAAAGAAATATATCTAAAATGACAGTGATGATTGGAAAAGATCTCAGAAGATGGAAACAAATTGAGCTGTTCCTGGAAGCCTGGGGAGATTTTGACCTCCCAAAGAGAGTGTCTCAAAGCTATTTGTGCTTGGGGCAACAGGGAAGAAGTAAGGCTACTCTCACCGCACTTTCAAGAGCCTCCAATCTAAAACTTGGCTTTAATCCTTTGGAACTTGGAGGTAAATAGTTTCTGTTTCCTGAACTATTCAAGAGAAATAGGAAATACATCAGAAGAGATCACAGGCATGATGAGGAATGGTGACAACTATACACACTGCCCATAAGACAGTGTGGAAGCCGGTCTGCACAAACGGTTGTGAAGATGATATTAAAATGAGTGAAGACTTCTTTCCTGGCATCACAAGGGCCAGACCTTGGAACGCTGTAAAGGTCTTTTTTTTTTTTTTTGTTTCTTTTAGTTTGTAAATCATCCTTAAAACCTACAACAGATGAAATATGTCTTTAATTTTATATTTAAAATGGAAACCAAACAAAGATGCCAGAGCACATTCTACTCTGTTTAACTGAACTTGGTAAAGCCTATGACAGCGATGTTTTCTTTTGCCAGAGAAATCCACTTGCCTTTTCAATTAGGCTTAGATTCACTCCAGAAATATGATGGTGCTGGGCTTAAATAGGGCTCACATGTTCCAGCTTTCACCATTATTGCCTCAAATCTCAACCGTGAAGATCTGACAACACGATGGGACAGGTAGATCAAGGGAAAGAAATATGGAGACACTAATAACCAAATACTCTACTTCAATCCCTGCCTTTCATTCTGAAAGCCCCTAAAGCACATTACAAATTGGGTTCTTTATCTCCCCAAACCATTTAATTCACCCATGAAATAAAACCATCTCAGGAGATGGAGTAGGAAGGAGAGCAGAGAAAGAGGCAGATGTTTAACATCAGCCCAGCAAAATATTTTTAAGTGAAAAAAAAAAAACCTAACAAACCCAAAGATTTATGTAAACACCAGATACTAGGACTGTCACCTCCTTACTTTGAGTTTTCTATATTCTGGCAGCCTATAGGGAGTTAAATATTACATATGACTGGCAGGTCTTCTCTGAATGCTCCTCTGCCTGTCCAGGAAAGATAAGTCCTTGCTTGCTGCAACAGCTTTTCTCCAGGGAAGTACTGAAATGTAAGAGCTCAATCCAGACATCATCAAAGTATAGCAAAATGCCATAGTGACCCTGATTTCTCTAATTTTCTGAGTGTGAATAGCTTCATTGAGGAGGCAATAGGGTCAGAATCACTAGTGTATGATATTTTTCTATCTGTACATACAGGTATAGCAAGAATTATTTTTTATGAGGCTGCTTATCATCTGTCCTTCCATTTGAGCATGATGGGCAGCAGTGGTATGGTATTTTTGGCAACAAACAGAAAAACAGGTTTGCTGTCTCTGGGCTTGCCCACCTTCTCTCAGCAGCAGCCTCAAATGCTGTTTTGTTTTGACACGTGTTTTCAATAAAAACACAAGGTTCATATTGACAAGAGGAATGCTGGACCAGACCACTAGCATTTCAGAGCAGCCACAAATCCTTCTTTCTCTGAGCCCCCAAGGGTCAAATCCACACAGCAAGAATCCCACTCTCTAATTATTCACGTTCCTCCACTACTAGCCTCATTATCTGGTGAACTACTGTCAGCTGAGGCTGTTTTTTTTTTCCAATTATTTAAAAAGACATTGTCAACTCAGTTATGCGCTATTTACATACATAAAATCAATAATCGCTTCCTCATTGCCTCTGCTATGTCTGCTTTAAATACTACTGAAGTTTGGATATGAACAGTAGAGGTTTTCTTATTCAGAGTAAATACCCCAGAGAGATGTTCTGGTGACCCATGGAAGGACTGGGCTACTAAGACATGTGAATGAAAATAAAGTGTTGCCACTGAGATACCTTGTTGGAATGTCCTTATTTTCATGGTTTAGCTAGAGGGTGAAAAGGTACTGATTTATTTTCTTTTTCTCAGAGTAGTCATGTAAGAGTTGGTGATCCAGAGGACATTTTACTCCTGACTTAGGAAAAGGCTCTTCTTGTAACGTAGCGAAGGACAGAATATAGTGTGAGGGAAATTGTTCCCAAGAAACATGGTTTCTGGCTTTTTGTCTTAAAGTGATCAGGGTACTACAGAATCAAAGTCCTAGTCTGTGTTTCTTCCCCATTTCCTCTTACAAATGAGAGAGGAGCAGGAAAAGCTCTGAGGGTCCTCTGCAGGTCATCCATTTGAAGGAGGTATGTACAAGGCCCAGACAGCCTGGGAAGGCTTCATGCCCTTTTGCACCTTTGTTTGTGTAGGGGGCAATCCCAGTTCGCTCCATCTGTGCTTCTCTTCAGGTACACAAACCCTTGCAACCCTCCAGTAAAAATTACAGTACTGTGAGCTGGACTTTCCTCCACACATCCAGAGACTGTCATCAAACGGATTAAGAAGAAATGCAGCCTGTGTGACATAAATGTCTCCAAGAACCCCACAAAATCCTAGCAGAACTGGGAAAAGGGCACAGGCTCCTCCTCATCTCCTGCAGGCACAAGAGGGGCATTTTTACTAAGTCTCTTTTATTCATCAGTCTCAAATGTGTTAAGAATCATGTCTGCATAGGGAACAAAGAGTATAGCCAAGATGACTGATACTACAGGACTTTTCCTTTTGCTTCCAAACAAGTAAAATAAGTATGGTATGGAGTTTATTTTTATTAAATAAATTCTATTCAGATTTCCAAAAACAACAGAAGGAAAACAATCATAAAGAACAGAGAATAAACCCCCACTCTTGAGACTCATTGCTATTACACGCCATGAATTGCCATGTCTTCACATTTCATCTCACACAGGCACAACGATAATGGAAGCCTGAACAAATTTCTTGAACCAGCAAGTCAGGCTCTCAGGAGAACACTTCAGAACATTTATTGTCTTTCTACTTTGATGTACTCCACAATCTCACATGAAATCAGGCCTCAGTGGGAATGGCCAGGCTCAATGTACCAACGGCAATGGGCTCCCCTCCTAGGAAGCTAATCAAAACCATCCAGTGTCAGCAGAGGGAAAGCAAAAGCAAAGAACTAAATAAATACAATTGCTACCCCTTAAATAACCTTGTCACCAAAACACAGAAGTACACTGATAACTCCATCCTTCTTCTGAACAAACACACTGTGAGTATTTAACTTGACAGGTTTTTCAAGACTCGTATTCCATAGCTTTCCATATTGTCCTCAGCAGGACACAGCCGACAGTCTGGAAAATAATATCTTCTCTAACTCCACCACTCCCTCCCCCACTTTTTTTTTTCTTGTAATCATCCATATTATTAATAGGAGGCAGCTGGTTCCCATTAATGTTGGGAAAAGTGGTCTATCTCAGGAATTATGGTTTAAATTGGCTTGTAGTCTGGGGGAATTAGCCATCTGCACCTGGCCTAACATGGATATTTTCAGCCATACTAATCATAAACAGGGCTTTGTTCTAGTTATGTCCACTTGGGTCTCTCACTCTTTTTTTTTTCCTCCCCTTAGAGAGAGGGCAAAAAAAAAAAAAAGAAGTAGAAGAAAAAAAAATAATCCCATTAACCCTTTCACAGAATTAATCAAAACGTAACTACTTTATTACTGTCCTGCATTTTATTTTGTGTTTGTATCTGAGCACATCATTTCAGTTTGACTGAGGCCCAGCACAAGTTGTGTAGCATCTCAGAGGCTGAACAAAACTGGCAGGAGGAAGAACCAGTTGTTTGGCAAGACAGCTGTGATTTAGCAATAACTTCATGACATCTGCATGAAACAGATACCACGTGAGCAGGAAAGGCTACACACCAGACTTAAGCTGGAGAGAAGGAGGGTTGCAGTATGTAAAGCAAAAACACCAGAACACTGCAAATTACTCCAAAGGACATACTATAATGTAAAGGGAATGTAGGTTTTGGAGTAGTTTTCCCCCTCCACCTCCCGTTTTACGTCCACATTTGACAAAACAATTGTGTTTGTCCAGTGGTTTTGGGCTGAGAAGAGTGGATTCGAATCTGAGTGAAAATAGATGACATCATCAGGTCACGGGATTGTGCTCTTTGTCTCACAGACTTGGCAGTGCAGGTATAAGGTCTATCCCACCTCCAAATTCTGTAGTAAGAGGGATTCTGCAGTAAGAGGAGTAAGTGGTTATTCTACAGAATGTATCCAAATCTTTGACCACCTTTTTTTCCCCCCCAACAGCTGGATCTTTACAGAGATCTGTAGAAGGCAGGATTTTCTCTCTCCTTCCTGCCTTAGGAATTATAATTGGTCAGTGTTAATGTGTTTAAAAACTGTATAGACAAAGTCTGGGACGGCAGGTTCATCCATGGCTGTTAATGATCTGGACAAGATTTTTGGCTTGAAAGTCACTGAACTACTGCATGCTGGAACTGGTGAGGCTTTGCCAAGGGACTGCTTCGTCTGCTCACATCCAAATCTCCTGCTCTCCCTACAGACAGGATATTGCATTAGCCATGAATCTCCCTGTTTGTGCATACAGCCCCGTTATGAGGGGCTGTAGCACAAGCAAAAACACACATTTTGTGAGACACAGCTTCATCTATCGTGTTGAGAGAAGTTTTCTGAACAAAGCCACCTCCATTAGCCACCTTTTGTGGTTCAGCATCCCTCCTCCACTCAGATGCAACCCTGGACTAGTGCACCAAGGTGCCAAATCTAATGTGCCAGTAGACAGCCAGCAGGTCCTGGAAAAGCACATCTCAAGCATAAGGAACCAGAGAGCTCCTTACAGCTCCCAGCTGGCTGCTGGGACCATCTGGTTCTAATGGGCTTGTTTGTTTGCTTACTCCTTCTGCAGGATCCAGCTAAAACAAGAAGCCAAAATTCTGACCTCTCATACAAGAGCCTGTTGCCATGCTATCCACAGCTTCTCCAGGACGAGGAAGTGCCAAAATCTCAAAAAACAGCCTGGATCTTCCAGGCCAATTTAGAGTCTCAAGAGGCCCAGATAGTTTGGATAACCTACAGTCAAGCATTACAATTTATGGGAGCTTATCCAAAGCAAACTTTGAATCAAGTCACTCACCCATCAGTAAGTGAAACACCTCTCAGAACAAGGTGTGCTGCCAAGTACTGTGAGGTAGGGCCAGGCAGCACTGAGATGAGACAGGGTCAGCTGGGGATGGACTGCTGGAGCCAGGCCTTGGAGGGCAGGGAAGGTGCAATCACCCTTGCATTAAAACATGGCAAATGGCTGGTAGCAGAAGGAAATGGAGGTAGTTTTTAATAAGCAAGTTTGAAAAACCAGTTTATCTGCCCCCACACAGATGTAAGTCAGGAGGAACTGGTTTGGAATAGTGTTGAAGCCAAAAAGGGGAAAGATGGAAACTATATCCACAGTGAAGATCGCTGTAGGTCCCAGGGGACTGCAGCTGAACATAAGCACCTTGTCTACCCCAACCTAGGGTATAGTAAAAGGAAATAAGAGGGAGGAGGTGGGGGCAGAAAGACATCCTTAATCTTGGTGAGCTCTAAAGTTTGCTGTGACAGCCAGAAATTCCTGGAAATAAGATTTCCCATCTCTTCAGGGAGCAGGATTTAGGCATAGAAGCCAGAACAATGAATCTTGCATAAAACAAGATATATTAAAAACAAAATAATAGAAATCACACAGCAGCAATAATTGAGAGAAAGGCACCTGCAATCCCCAGATGTGCCCATACTGGAGGTGTGCAGTGTCCATGATTCAGACACAATATTTCAAGGGAAATAGAAACAAAAGCAAGGACTCCCCTGTGACTTGCTCCTTTGCCTGACTTCACCTGCAACAAACTAGCCCATGACTTCCACCTGCTCCGAGTCTGCCCCTCGTCCTAATTGAGGTCCTTGGGACTTGTCTTCCGAGTAATTGGTACAGTGTTTGGTACACTGCAAACCTCCTCTCCATCTCTGCACTGGCTGGAGAATTAAACTTATTTCTTCTTCAAGACAGTGCAGATCACAAAGTCCAGAACAGAAAGTGCAAAAGCCAGAGACAAAGTCTCCTGGCTGCAGATACAGCTGTGGAACAAACTTGGAGAGGAAATGAGACAAATCCAGATAGAGCACCTTTGGGAAACAATGAAAACTGTTCCCCTTTTCCATCATAAGCAGAATTACATTCACAGAATCACCATCCCTTCACATCTGAGGAAAGAGATCTTTCTAACCATAAAAAAGATGAGAACCAGAGATATCCCAACCTTGCTTTTGCTGACCTTCCTTTTCTCTCATGAGCAACAGATATGTATTAAATTGCTGTGATAACCAGAAGGATAAACCATCAGGAAGCTAGTATAAGAACAAGGAAAATACTGAAGGGAAACATTTCAGGACATTGCAGAGATGTACAGTTCCTCAAACCTGTACAGGAGATGAAATGAGGTTGAGGGTCATACAGAGAAAGGAATTATTTGCAAAGATTAATTTCTGCACGTTAGGTGTGCAAAGAGCCCATGGGTTTAATTCAAGATGTGAGGATCCATAGGAAGGCAGAACAGTGACTGGTGATAAGCAGCACTAGCACAGCATGATCTGGAGTGTTTTACATGTCATTGCTATGGCTGCATTTGTAACACTCTTTCCTTTGCCATCCTTCCCAGCTCAAAAGATACTTATCTTTCTAAGCATCTCACAAATCACAACTGCTTTTGGATATACTCAAAGTTTGACTAGGTGTTTTGGAATTGTTTGCAATTGTTTATGTAGCTGTAACCAAATTAAAATCCTGTTGCCATTAGGAATCCTGTCCAGCTACCTGTGTACCCCTTCCTCTAAGATGCCAGCAGTGCTTTCCTTCTTTCCCCCTGTGATGTTGCCTCTCAGGAACAGTTTCTCAAAAAGAGTTTCCAGTCTTGCAGGCACTAACAGAGGTGCCAGCCTGAGCCAGGGTTCCTGTGTGTTTCTCTAAGGAAAAGGGAAATACATGGCTAACCTGGAGATCAAACATGTATGGTACAGTCCAGATGATGAAGCAGAGATTTTAAATCAAGTTCAGTGGAGATGGAGATAAAGAAAGGAAAAAAGAGAGAAGAAAAGAAATCCACATGCAGATATTCTCAGGGGGGTTAGTTTGGGGGTTTAGGGTTTTTTTTATTTATTTTGTTTTTGTTTTGCTCCCTGTTCAGGAAAACTTTGAAACGAAAGGGTAATAAGCTGACAAATTCATGAAGCCCAACATTCATTATTTGTGGTGATAAGAGTATCTGGGCTTCAGATAAAAAGGCGGAGGGGCCACAGCTCAGTAGCAATCAGAGCCTGCCACAGAGAAATTAATCCACTGAAGCTGAGGTGGAGAAATCAGGAGCCCAGAGGGTCACTGATTACTTAAAGTCTTGGAAGACTTGCTGAAACTTATTTCTCTGTGTTGTGATGATTAGATAAAATAAAGTCCTTGTGCACATTTAAGGATGGGGGTGGAAATAGCTATAGGGACTGGGAACTCAATATGTATTTTTGAGCCAGACATCTCATTCCAGTTTTCCCTACCTGCTGCTCTCAGGGAGTCACCATCACCCAACAGCTATCTAGACTTTTTGCAGCAAATTATCTTCCTGTAACAAATGTATTTATTGCCACACCATTCCTGAATTGCTGTGCACATCCCATCACAAATAATGCTTATTAGTGCATGTCAAAACCAAATGTCTTGGAACACACTAGATCTTGGAGACTGAGCTTAATCTCTCATCCTTCAAGAAGAGGGCATCGTGTCACCAACCTCACCATAGAAGTGCCTCCAAAAATCCGAAGTTTAACATGCTACTTGAGTCCAGCAAAAATGCAGTCTTGTAACAAAATAAACAGAAGAAAAAGCTCCTAGTAGCACAAAGACCTAATTCAGGGAGTAGATTTCATTATGGGAATAGAAAGTGTCTGTCTTACAGACCTTAAAGTATCCCACACACTTTGCTTATTTCAGAACCTGATTCCATGAAACAAAACATTGCAGGATAATCATATTTATTTGTTTGGTTTTCCACTTTGTTCAGTTATCCCAGCTTAAATCTAAGCCAAATGTTACACTCTAAAAACCCCATGGATAGACATGTTTTTTGATTTACTAACAGAAGTAAGAAAATAGGTTACAACAGCCAAGACCAGAGGTCCTCATTTGTTACCATTTATCCTCATGTAGTAAAAGGTCACCCACAAATTATAGACTGTGGGTTCTAGCACCATTATATATATATAAATATACATGTATATTTACAACTGCTACATACTTATTTTCCACAGTGTGGTGCCCAGTGTTTCTGCTGCAGCCTGAAATGGAGCTGCCTCACAGGAAGGCTGCCTGGTGCTATATTTAACACAGAGGAACTGTTTTCATTGCTTGGAAGTGGGAGGAGAAGAGGTAACATGGTAAAATCAGTTGTGCCTGAGACAACCAAAGGTAACTGTTGTGGTTTGTGAGCTAAATGGATGGTTGTGTCCCAGGTGAAATAGAGAAATAAACCTAGAAAACCATTCAAGTAAGAAACAACTTACAAAAAAAAAAGTGTCTATTTCTATCCTTTACTTAAATGAAGGAAAAATTGGAATTGCAAGCTGAAGCTCTAAACATCAGAACGTCTAAATAACAATAAGACTTGTGAAGAATTATAAATATGAAAGAATAGTACTTACATTCTCATTTATGGCTCTTTAGACAGGAGCCTTTCAACATTTCTCTGTAGCTCCTGCCACTTGAAAAAATGAAAACCTGCATTCTCAGGAAAATACATGACTCAGGAAATCAACACTAAGAAAAACTGCAAACACTGTGGGTCCAGCACTAGAATTGTGAAAGCGGGCAATAAGCCTGTGTAAATTTATTACCCAGCAAGTTTATATGGTCAGTGAAATTATTACGGAGTAAGAGATCTCAGGTTAAGCAGATGGTGTGTTACCATGCAGGGAACACTTATACCAGTAAAATTGAACTTCTAGGTTATTTATAGCTTGCCATTTAAATTAGACTTCAAAGCTGACCAGATTTCTATAGGTGTCTTCCAACTTGAAGTAGTCTGTTAGTTTAAATTTTTGGCATGTATCTCTCTTCAATGGAGGGCAGGGAGGAAGGCTTTTCAAAATGCAGGAAGGAGGCAATCCTGGCTGAAAAGTCAGATGAGGAAAAAAATGAGGTTTTTATGTCTGGGGTTTAAATAATGTCCTCCCTGCAAAATATTTTTTGAAGTTTTGACATTTTCTAAGAAGTTTTTCAGTGAAATTATAGTTCAGCTCTATGTTGCAAGGTGAGGTTTATCACAGTGTTCCTCACTATTGTAAGGGACTTCACATACTCTGCACTATTACAGCTTGGTACAGACTTACACTGTCTCCCTTTGAACTCCTCCAGCTGCTTCTCTTAACCTCTAGTTTTATTTTCTATCAGACTTTTCATGAAAAGTCACAGCAAGCTTCCCAAATCCCTAAAGGTAATTTAGGTTTTCTCACAGACCCAACAGCCCCACATACTCCACATGGGAAGAGCACCTGAAAAAATTACCAAACCTTGTGTTTCTTACAAAAGAAAGCTTTGTCTCATTTAAAACCCATCCTTTATATTTCAGCTTTAAATGGACATTTATCACTTTGCTTTTGCCTTTCTCTCACCTTCCATCCCTGTACAAGCACAACAGCCCCAGGAAACAGAATCATAGAATGGTTTGGGCTAGAAAACACCTTAAAGATCCTCTCATTTCAATCCCCTGCCATGGACAAGGACACCTTGCACTGGACCAGGTTGGTCAGAGCCCCATGGGACAGTCCCCATGAATAGAGATGGGACAGTCACACACATTGCTGGCTGCACTTCATGCAAACTGAGCCGTGGGCTGTGCCAAGAGGGTAAAGAGGTAAATATATGAAACTGCACCCCAAAAGTGGGAAATCAAAGCATGGCACGCAGGGCAAAGAGAGAAGAAACCAAGCCCTGCTTCTCCTAGCTTTCTGCTCGCTTAGAGAATCACACAAGTACAAAACCATGAAAACAATAAGCCCAGCTGCAAATGCAAAGAAGCAATTTGTTAGGGAGATGACATTTTTAATGAGAAACACTTGCTGGAGGAGAACAAAAGGCCCTGTTTGGTCAGAGAGATGCTCTTGATACTCTTCTGAAGTGCATGAAAAAGTAATTTCATTTAAGCTCATACACAGAGCAGCTGAATTTCCTGGGGCTCCAGATGTTGTCCTGTGCAGATGCTGAACAAATGGAACTCTGTCTTGATGAAATGAAAAGAAAAAAAGCAAGCCTTCCTAAACCAAAACCTATGCATCAGAGTATTTCACATCTTAAACGAAGAAAAAGATTAGAGGAAAAAAAGAGAGAAAAGCATGCAAACTGGGGAGAAAGGAAGTTCTTGAAAGTGGCAGTGTTTGCCATAGGATAGTTCTTAATTGCCTGGTAGATAACTGAAGGAGATGAGAATGTGGATTTGCAAAATGCCAAATTCTGGCTCTGTCGCCTCTTTTTCTTGGCTTTGCTCCGTTTCTCTTTGACAGTTATCTGGCTGTGCTTACACTGAATTTGTTCCCTAGGAAGGGACAATTCTGCAAACTTTTATTGGGCCAGAAGTTACAGGAACATTCTGGGGTAAGCAATGGATTCAGAATGAACAATTGAAAAACTACAATCCATATTTCAGTGCATTGCTCTCAAGTGCAAGCCTGCTTCCTAACTTGAAATTGCACACATTTATTTCTTGAATTGTGGGGAGGACAAGGATTTTGGTGCCTCAGTTTTTGAAATAAGAGCTCAGACCAAGATCAGCTCTCACATTAATGAAGACTAATGAAGTATAATGAGCTTGATATTCAGATACTTCATTCCAGAGCTTTCGGGTGAGAGGCAGAAGTAGATGTGGATGATTCCTAGGTTTTATAGGCCACATAGGGCCTATACAGATCCTGATGTAAATCAGAATAACCTTAGGCCTGCTGGCTTATGCTCTATTTTTTTTTCCTGCCCTTTTAGGCTCTAAAAAAAAAGGGAGAATATTCACTCTTTCTTCTAAGACACAAGTCTCCTTCTGACACAACATTATCCTTTTGTTAAGTGGTAGCAGATGACACAGTATAAGGCACTGCACGAACACGAGAGCATTCCTGACTCTTAAATAGGGCCCCTTCCCAAGAAGGCAAGGCTGTCACAGACAACTCTGCCTTTGAAAAAAACCAGTAATAAAAGCCAGGTTTGTGATGCTGGTCCATCAGCAGGTGGTACTGTGTAGTCAGTTTATAGTGAACAAAGTGAGAACGATATTGCTTTAAAGTAGAAATTTGAAAAGGTGGTTAGTATCACATCTGACACCAACCTGATGGGTAAAGCTAAACAAGTGACACACCAGAGTACACACCAAATGAGGAGGAAGCAGCCAACGGGTGTGTTAAGTAGATCTGAAAAAGAATAGAGCAAGAAAAAAAAAACTGAAAAAGAAAACACTGAAGTGCATGCAAGTTATGAGAAACTGAGGGTTGACCTTTTGTTTCTCACTGTTGAGAAGTAAGAACAGGCTGAGAGCAGCCGCCTTCCAGCACAGAGGAGAGAAGACGCTTCCAGTGAGTCTCACCAGTCAGAGAGAAGTGGTCTCTGGGTTTAGGCAAGAAGTAGATCAGAGGGTGAGAAAGAACATTCCTGACTTGTTTCTTTTTAAAACAAATGCAGCACAGGTCAAACGAGCTGGTTTGTCCAAATTCAGTCAAACCTATTTCTTAGGCGACCTAAGGAAAGCATCAGCAAACCAAGTAGCAGCCATGGTGCTGGTGGCTCACAGAGGAGCATCGTGCTTTGGAGGAACCTCCTTGAAGCAATGCAATAAAAGAGAATTGAACTTCAGATGGAGAAATCAATTTTTACAGAATTATTGGGTATGATCTAATGACTGTACTGAATAACCCAAATTCTAACAATGGGCAATGCTTATAAGCATGTTACCAGGTTTTGTTTCATGGATATATTGCCAGAGTAATCCCTTTGCATACATAGAAAGTAGTCAGTGCAACTTAACTTATGAGAGACTTCTACAATCAAACAATCTGTTACTTTATATTCCAGAGAGGTTTGCTTTAAGCCCTGCCCCTACCAGCAATCAGCAGCAAACTGACAGTCTCCAAGTCTTGATTGCTAATGAGGAGAAAACAAATCATTGGGGGAGAAAAAAAACTAAAGATAAATATGATTTTTCTCCCCCCTCATTTTTTTCTCTGAAAACACCCTACAGCAGAACGTGCTTGAGCCATGCAGAGCACAGGTTTAGTCCCACAGAATTTTTGCTTCAAGGATTTTGGGGCAGAGAGCACTTCAGCATTTCCAGAGCAACAGCAAATGCTGCTACATGAGCCACCACAAAGGAGACAAACAGGGAGTGGTGCTGAGAGACTGAGAACTTCTGGGCAATGAGAGAGCCAGGTGAACAAGGCAGTATATTTTTATGGGTGAGTCTATTATTATTGATAACACTATTCCATTTAAATCCTATTCATGGGAGTAGACAACAGAATCTCACTGCAATCCCATGTTGCCTCTCTCCTGTGTCCTTTAGCCCAAGGATCATCTGCATGGCAGATGCTAATTCTTCATCCAACAGAGAAGCCAGTGGAGATGAGCTGTGTTGAAGAAAATGCCAGATTCTGCACCTGGGGTGGGGCAACCCCAGATGTAGGGAGAGACTGGGGAATGAGATGCTGGAAAGCAGTACTGGGAAAGGGCCCTGGAGGTCCTGACCAACAGTTGAATATGAGTTAGCAGTGCCCTGGCAGCCAGGAGAGCCAACCCTGTCCTGAGGGCCTCAGGCAAGAGCAGGGGATTGTCCTGCTCTTCACTGTGACAGCCACACCTGGAATACTGTGGTAGTTTTGGGCACCACAATATAAAAAAATATATTAACCATTAGAGAGCATCCAAAGGAGGGCAATGAAGATAGTGAAGGGCCTTGAGGAGAAGCATATGAGGAGCAGCTGAGGGCACTTGGTCTGTTCAGCCTGGAGGAGGCTGAGGGGACACCTCATTGCAGTTACACCTTCCTTGTGAGGGGCAGGCACTGATCTCTGCTCTGTGGGGACCAGGGAAACGATCCAGGGAACGGCCTGAAGTTGTGTAAAGGCTGATTTATGTTGGATATTAGAAAAAGGTTCTTGCCCCAGAGGGTGGTCAAGCACTGAACAGGCTCTCCAGGGCAGTGGGCACAGCCCCAAGGCTGCCAGAGCTCAGGAAGCATTTGGATGATACTCTCAAGCACAGGGTGTGACTCTTGGGGATGGTCCTGAGCAGGGCTAAGGGTTGGACTCCATAATCCTTGTGGGTCCCTTCCAACTCACCATACCCTGTGATTCCGTGAAACCAACCCCAAAGTGCCACGGGTGCGTAGGCAGAACTGTGGGGGGGAGCTGGCATAGGAGACACAGATACCCTCTCCTTAGAGGTAAAGAATTATCTCGCCTTGTGCATGTCCAAGCAATGGGGAGCCACATAAACCTTTGGTAGTACAGCAGCATCAGGGGTATCATTAAAAACAACTTGAATTCAAAATCCAAATTGTCCGTATCCATCTTTTCACAGACTTCTTGGTCTTCTCTGTATTTCTTTTGATATTTTGGAATAATTAAAAAATTCCCCTAGGCATAAATATAAAATATTTTCTTAAAATCATCTGGAATATCTAGCTTCCTTATGGATTGCTAAATGAACACACTTATCCCCTCAAAAACACCAGGGAATGATGATTTCCTCATTCAGGAATCGAATGTTCATTTTCATGGGTCATTAGAGATGGATAGCTCTAAAGGTAGTCTAAACCTTTAAACTCCCCTGTCTTTTTGTAAGGGGAGAAAGCCTGGAGAAAGACAAAGGAAATAATGAACATTTGAAAAGCCACTAATGAGCTATTGTGGGTCATTACTTTTATTTCCAGTAGGAATTTAAATCACAAACTATTTTGAGAATCACTTGCATTAGGCATTTACTTTATAATGAATGTGACTGCAGTTTTAAAATGCTGGTGTGCAGGATGGTAGAGAGGCCATAAAAAACCCAAGTTACATATTGAATTGTGTATACACATAATGACTATCATTTCTATGGAATTAACTTTTTTCCCCCCTCCCTAACTTTCCAGACTCTGAATCATTTTCTAATAGGATCTCAACAGGCAATAGTATTAAAAATGTGTTAGATGTTAGCATCTGGGACAGGAAAAGTATGACAGTCTAATATAGAGAATCTAAACAGGGCATTCATCCAAACCTGCCATCCATCTTTCCATTCTCTGTGGTGTCTCTCCCACTTCAGGGTACATTGATTGGGCAAGTCCTTGCAATAATGGCATTTAAATGAGGTAAAACCTACCTGATGATATTTCCTTGCCAGGCAGGTTGCAGGTCCCAAGAAACTAATACAAAACTACAGTTGTCTTCTTCTCAGTAATGCCAATTTGAATACAGAACTGATTTCAGTACACAGAAGCAGATTAAAACCAGCAATCTCATTCCATTAAAGGGAAAAGAGAACCCCAAAGCCCCAGCTGTCATGATTTTGACACTTGATTTTCATTCCACAGTGGAACAAAAAAGAAAGCTTTCAACAATTCTCATGAAAACTTTCAGGAGGGAGAGACAAGCCAGAGTAATGGACTTGCTGGGTGGGTAAGATCAGCAAACCAAAACAGCCACAAGATTCAGTTTCAAGATCCTCCTTTAAATTAAACAAATCTCATAACAGCTATAAAGCAGTTGGATCTGCAAAACTCATTTTCTTCCGTTTTTTTTGGTGAAAAGGTTTCTTAAATAGAAGTTTGGGTGTTTTTTGGGGTTGTTTTGTTTGGCTGGTTGTTTTTTTGGGGGATGGTGTCTTGTTTGTTTTTTGCAATGATTCTAATCCTTGGTACTATGGGGGGGAAAAAACCCCTAAAATCTAGTTTTGACTAGCATGAAATTCACTGTCTAGATTTGGCATGTCCATTTACCCTCTTTCTATTTATCACATTAGAACAGATGAGGTCACATTAGGAAAAGTAAATACTTAAATGAAAAATACCTGCATCTTTCCAACATGTACACTTTTCCAGAGGTATCCAGGGAAGTTAAAAATTAATCAAATAACTGCACGGGGTATTATATTTGCTGTTATCACAATATGCTACTGAGCTCAATTAAAGTCTTCCTTCAGTAGTGCAGACTGTCAGGAAAACTGTTAAGAAACTGTAGCTGTCTTTGAAGGCTTAAAATTGCCAAAGGCAATATAAAGAGAAGGAAGAAAAGGAATTTTAAACAAATTATCCTATTCACATGTTATAGCTTAGGAATCTTTGCAGAGAATGAAAGGAAGCAAATTACTCCAGTACACTTCCAGTGGCTTCAGTATGCAATGGTTATGCTCCCTCTGTTTGGGAGAGATCTGAATAAAGAAGCTGAACTCAAGTTTTGTTCAAAACTTAAAGCTAAAACTTTAGTGCTTAGATATATTTTGTTTTCCTATTCAAGTACAGAGAATGTGGTAAAAACAATGGACAGGACCTCTTTGGACACTGTGCCCAGTAACTTTATACTGCAGGTCCATATCATCTCATAGAATCACAAAGGAACAATCATTTCTTTGAAAAGCCACTTCAGAAAGTCAATATAACATCAAGATGCTGTTTCTTTTTCTAAGTGGATGATTCATTTTATGCCCTACGTTAAAAAGCAAATCTCTTGCAATCATTCAATCAAAGTCACAGTGTCACAGTGAAATGTGTGAATTTGGAAAACATATCCCTTCTAGCTGCTGGACTTCACATACAATTTGTATGTCTGTTTGAAGGACCCCATGAATACAAGATAGAACAAGAGATGAGTAGCAAGGTTATTGTAGATTATTAGCAAAAGACTGATACAGACACCTACTGGAGAACAAAGTCCATCTTGTAAGAGGGTGAGGACACAGCAAGATCAGATCTCAGCCATGCAGAAGATTTAAATGTCACTGTACCAAGGGGCCCACACAAAAGCAGCTGCTGACAGCATTGATGCAGCTCTTACTTCCCGTAACCTGCACAACCATCAAAGCCTAGATGGTCCTTGAACTACTCAGCTGAACGAACCTGACATGATTTGGAAATCTGATGCAGAAGTGCAGTTACAGTTTTATCATTGATCAAATTAAAAACATGTCTGTACAGTCCTGTCTAGTGTATGTGCCCCAGTCAAGCTGGGATGCTCTAAAGGCAAAATCCATTTAACTGAGCAGATTTTATGTATGCGACCCCATTCTAGATGCCCCTAGAATAGGGACATCTCTGTGTTTTTAATAACTCTGGCAGCCATTAGAAAATCATTTCTGTGTTTAGTTTAATACTGTCTCGGGAAATGCCTTACCAAGACAGAATGATTTTTATTATTATTATTGTTTTAAGCAAAAGACAAAACAAGAGGGAACAAAAGTTAAAGCTGTTGTGACTGAATGGTGTTTATTTTAATTCCAAAGGAAAAAGATTTACTTCCAAGGCTTGAGTATTTGCAATGTCCCCATTAGAGTGCATAAAAACACAAGGGAGAAGAAACAGACAAATGGGCTACCCAGATGTTACAGGACTTGCACTGAATTGCTACCTGAATGTGGTTATTGCTTTATACACTAAGGTATAAAGCAGAGCAGTGCTTTTTCTTTTTTTGCAAGTAAGACTATGTGTAAGCATGCCTGCGCATTGTGCTGTATCCTGTTCCATCCATTATTCACTGATATTTTTGCCTTATGACTTTGCTTTTGGCCATGAATGTTTACCTCAAAACAACTTGCAAAAGAAGCTGCTGCATAAATTACTCAAATTACTGAGAATCCCAGGAAACAAACATTTGGTTCTGCATTTTGTTTAGAATATTTTCAGAAAGACTTCAATTCTGGCTTGGCATTCTCATCTGAAAACATGCAGACCCATAATATTTCATAAGAACATTTACAGAATGCTGTTTTGAGGAAAAAAACACCCTGAAAATGAACAGTAGAAACTTCATTTTGGCTTTAATTAAAGTTATTATTGCAGATCAAGGGATATTAAAATAGTCCACTGCAGATGGACTCAGGCTTACATATTGACTCAGAGGTTCGAAGTGAAATATTTCATTGGCAAGTTACTTGTAACTCCTTATTGCTGTACCACAGGGCAAGCCAGTCAGTAAGACAAAAGTCTGTTAAAAACACTTTCTAGAGTTTTCACTCTGGGAGTAAAGAAGAGCATTAATTTTCTTATATTAATGTGGCTTAAGTACAAAGACTGAAGACTTCTCCCTAGAAACATCTGAAGATGGGGGTGAGTACCTTTGCAGAACCTCTTAGGAGTGTGATGCTGTGTTCACATTGCTGTCAAGGAGAGGAGGAAATGTCAAAAAGATGGTTTTGAACAATATTTTGCACCCTTCTGAACATGGACTGTGCAGGACTTGTACAACTGCAAAGTAGAACAAAACTCTACAGTAGAGTAGTAAAGATTATCTCTCTTGTCTCTATCAACCATCTCTTGCACAGTGAACATTTGTGGAAAGACACAGGTGAACAATGGAAACCACTGCCACATCCCTGCTCCTGAAGAATGGCATATCTCACTTTATATTGTCCTTTACAAACTTGGGTAACTGGCCCAAAGTGAAACAGGTCATCACCATCCCTGAAAGTGTTCAAGAAACAAGGCACTTACTGCCATGGTCTAGTTGACAAGGTGGTCATCGGTCAAAGGCTGGACTCTACAATCTCAGAGGTCTTTTCCAACCTAAATAATTATGTGATTCTGTGAAATAGCGAGGAATAGTTATTCCAAACTTCAATAGAAGAGCAGTAGATGAGAGTTAATTGAGTAAGCCTGGGATGAGGGCACGAATTGAATGTATTGAGGTATATGAGACTTTAAAGGAAAACAATTTTCCTGTGATTGAGAGGTTTGCTCTGCAGTGAGGGTCCAAAATAGTGCCAGAGGAAGAAGTCTGGAAGGTTATCTCTGCAGCAATTTCAGCAGATTGAAATAACCAAACCAAGTCCTTCAGCCAGGAGGAGCAGTTGGATGGAAAGTCTGACAAAATAAAAAGTTTAGGTTTTCTCTCCTTCTGTGACTAGCCTGCTGATGTGAGTTTGCATGTTCACCCTCGTGACCAAGAGCATGTGGAGTGCAGTCAGAAGCAAAGAGAAGGAGGGAGAGGCAGTAGGAAGTCAAACAAAAGTCCTGTGAAAAGAAAGTCTGGAGTAAAAATAGCATGAAAGCCCTGTTCTGTTAGCGTGGAGCCAGATGTGGCAAGGCAACATATCTAGAAATAGTGTGGGTCTCAGATGGTGTTTACATATCCATCTCTGTTCATACTGATGATATATTACCATTATTTCTGCATTAGAGTGCATCCACTGCACGAGTAGTGCAGCCTCTGAGCTATAATGCAAAGCTAAGCAATTATATTAATTTATCACACACCTTTGGCTGCTTCACCACCTCCTCCCTCCTGAATACTCTTAGCCTTCCAAAGAACACTTTCTGTTAGAAAATTTTAACATGTTTAAGAGGGAGGAAACTAGTAGGGTTCTATAGAATCTGAATAAGGTATTACAAAAATTACCCAGAAAATATGTTGGCTCCATACTTCTTCTCTAGTAGTGCAAATCAGAAGTAACATCAGTATAGTTACTGCTCTGCTAGAGAACACCACCACAGGTCATATCCAAGAACCAAGGGTAAAGCATCTCTAGTACTAATTAAGCTTACTATATCTTATAAAATTATTAATCCTAATTAGGATCACTATAAATCCTTAGCACTAATACTTCACTCATTTATTTGTCTGTGTTTTAAAAGCAGTACAATGTTTGTCACCACTTTTGGCGTTCAGAGGTTACTCCAAAACATCTCTGTTGATGAAGAACCCCCTTATTTCTCCAGCCTAAATGAGCCATTGTTTTTAGTGTGTCCCACAATGAGATGAAAAAGCAAATTAAACTCCCTTACAATAAAAAATCCCGCACTAAGCAGAGCAGCCCCTGGACTTGCAACGTCTCGGGACATATCCTGATCCATTCCACCTCCAACAAAGTTGTTCTGCCAGGTGGTAGGGACCTGAGGAGATGAAGCTTTGCTGAGGCTGGTTCCCCTGGTGACAAGGATTATAATAATCCTCTTATGCCTCATCGCAGCCACTCACGCAAGTCCTTTGTGGAAGATGGATACTTGGAATCACAGTTCTGACTTACAAACTAAAACAAACATTTTCTGTCAAAGAATTACAGAGTTTCAGCCAATGTGCTGGAAACGTTTTGAAAACAAAATCTAAACCAGAAAAACAACAGATAACAGCACTGTGCTCTTACTTTGATGGGGTTTAGACAGTGGGGAACTAGGACACTACATCAGGATGGAAAGAAAATGTTCACCATTTTCAAGAGTCTGTCCTCCCTGGCCCCCAACACCTCTTTTGCGTAGATGCTGATACTCACAGCTTCTTCAAGGGACAGGATGATGAAACCCGTTTTTCTATTGCTGTCACCTCTGCAGCACAGAGGCTTCCTGGATGCTGACAGCAAAACAGAAGCTTCTCTTGGGTGGGGTGTCCTCACCTTCTATAACTTCCTTCCACACCCATCAGGTGAATGAGATTTTGAATTTGTCTCCTATTTCACTCAGACACAGGCACACCTGCAATGAATAAGAATTATGGCTATCTCTTATTTTTGGAAACAACTGTTTCTGTTGAAGGTCTCAGGCTGTTCAGAGCAGTTCTGTGAATAAGTAGCCTGTAGTTAATACATCTACACACACAGACCCAAAAGGGGTTTTTTGGCTGGGGGGGGGAACATTCAATTGATCTGTTTCCTTGAAAGTAAAATTACCTACAGGCTTTTAGATCTGCTTTAAACATTCAAGCCTCCTTCCATGCAAGTACGTCCTAAATTTCATTTTCCTCAGAATCAATACAAATTTCCAAGAATCCATAATTCTGCCAATGCCATTCCCTCACTGACCATCTTAATATTTTACACTTCAAAAACCAAATAAGAAACATCCTCAGATATCATTATCACTGCGTTTTCCTCATGACATCTATCCTTCATCCCTTTTTAAAAGTCCTTTTATCTCTATTTAATGTCTATGAATGCCAACACAGAGAGCAGGATTCAGCTCTCTGTGCTTATGCCAGTTTGATTCATGACACTTTTAAAGAAGTTCAATTCCACTTTTAAAGAAATTTAATCCAACTTTTAAAGAAGCTACTTCCACTGGTCTCTGTATGCTTCAAGGTTATATGACTGAAATCCTGTGATCAGAACCAGACACAGGAGCAGCTTACTCAGCAAAGGAAGCAAACTATTTTAATATAAAGCAAATCTAACAGAGAGCGTGATTAGGTATCTAGTTTTATGTCACACAGCAGGAAAAAAGATTGAATAGTAAGGATTTTGCATGTGAAATACATTGGTAATTCAAAAGTCTTTGGGTTTTGATGGCTTTGTATGTTTGTGTATAAATTACCCTAGTTTGGCAGTCCCAGTAAAAGCTAAAATTAAAGAAGTCAGCATATAAGAAACTAAGATTTTGTGATTTCCATCAGTTTAAAGGGGAGTTAAGGGCTCTTCAAGCTACCAGTGACAACTTGACAGCTCAGAGACTGTAAGGCACTTGGTTTAATATCAGTGCACAGAGGTTTGACTCAGTTGATCCTCAGGGTCACCCACAAAGCGTCCAGGAGTTTCATTCTGTCTGAAACATTTTGAGGATATTTAAAAGATGGGTGCTAGGGCCAGCTTAGCTCTCAGTGGGAAAATACATGGCAGAAGGAGACACACCCGAGCTGTCAGCCTTACAGCCGTCATAGTGAGGGAGGCTGCAGACAGCAACAGAGACTGAGTGGTCCTTTGGGTACCACTGGGAAATACAGGTGCAGCATAAAAACAGATCTCTTTAAAAAAAACACAAGCTTTTAGCATCTAAAAATTTCTAATCTTACATAGGAACTTTCAAAGCTGATCAGACAGAGACAAAGAGGTTTTGCATGCCTGAAAGAACTGGCAGAAATAAGCACCCCCACTTTTTTTCTTGCTTATGTTTCCTCCAATTTCTGACTCTGTTTAGACATTAAACAAGTGAAACACCTTTCAGTGATGCCATTCCACAGTCAAACCATGCTGCTGTCCTGCAATTCCACATGAATAAAATCTGGCTTCATAAATTCTAATAAATCAATTTTGTACAGATGAATCCTGTCCCTGATACCTTTGATATGCAGAATTTGTATATAGCAGAAGGGAAGTCTGGCAGTGAATTTCTATTGCTTAAGATCTGATCTCAATGCACAAAGCAGTCTTGAGATTAGAAAAATGCATTTGCTTCTGGGAAATATTCTACATGCATGAACGTGTTCAGAAGACAGCTTCTCCTAGCACTGGATTGTGATCTCTATCTATAGCTCTTCGTTCAGAAGCAGAAAAAGGAGGGAAAGATGGGAGAGGATCTGGGTTAGAGGCTTTGGACCTGCTGATATATCTCCAAAGCTTTCGTAACTTGCTCTCACTTCTGCACAAACAAGAGACCCACAGAAACAATTTGCCAAATAAACCCTCAGAAATCGCTTCTTCATCAAATAACCTCTCTTATGATCCATGTAACCCAAGAATAGCAGATGACGGAACATTACTGTCCACCTGTTTTAATGGATAAGGAAAAGTGCAGCAGAAGACAGTTCAAATGAAGATTTCCAAATACGGATTCATGCCAGTGTTCTACCAGATGATTCCTAAAGGTTGATTTAATCAGGGCTGACAACATTTTAAGAATCCAGTCAACCTTTCTTAAGTGATAAAAGGGGGCAAAAGTTTCACATTAATCTGAAACTGAACCCATAGGCTTTATGAAAGCTGACATCTGCAAATGAGAAAATTACACATGGGTGATCAAAGTTTCTCTCTGACGTGAACTATTTCCACCCTAATAGATTTGGGGATTTTATGTTTGCCAGAAGACACACATACTTCATATAGACTGGACACACTCCTCAAGGCCCATCCTGAAAACATGCTCTGCAGACTCCAGGTTTGTATCTCCAGCTGTTGCATGAATTGGGAACCAGGATTTGGTAAGGGAAGTGCTCACATTTTCTGCAGGACCATCTCCATCAAAGTCCCTGTGAAGGTCAGAGCCACACTGATGGTTGCAAAAGGGCTCAAGGTGCAAGTGCAGCAACCTCCAGCAATTCAACTCCTCCAGGGTAATAGAACAGCAACAAACTCTAACTGTTGCCTGCAGAGGTTTATCTGCACCAAAGAGTGGCCAGCTACTTTTAATTCATGTCAGGCTCCCAATGCCAGTGATGATAGTTAAGGGACTAAACCCTTGCAGCTAGGAATTATAGCTGATTTCCTTGCCCTGGACATTATTAACTCCCATTTGCTGAGGGGGATCTCAGGGAACAGGCAAGGTGACAGTGAGGTTAAGGAAGGTTGCCCTGGGATGATGAGATTCATCTCCTGCTTAGGGCATGATGTTCCACCAGCAAGGTATGGAGCTCATCCCAAGTTTCTCCAGTGGCAGAAAGATACGTCAGGGAAAACACCTGTGTCTATCCAGATCCTCCTGAGCAGACACCATATGTTCTTCCAGCATCTTGAGGCCATATTCTGAACAGCCTTAGGAAAGACACAGAGTATCTAAGAAATCTCCCAATATCCGGCCGTCCACAGGCACAAGACAGAAGCAACCTGATGAAGCACATTGAAACTGGTCTTTCCAAAGCATTCACAAGCCCAGATGTCTTGATAAATATGTGCTGCAACTGGCAAAGTCGTTTCATCTGCCTTCAGTATCACTAGATCCAGAATTACTTCCATATTATTTTCTTAGACCAAGACTTTAGGGAAGAAATAGAAGGGGAGAAGCGAGGGGAGCGTAACAGCCTCTTATGTTAAACCCACCTCATGTGCAAGCACATAAAGCCAGAGAAGTTTGCTGCCTCATGCTGTGAGTGTACGTCTCAGCTTTTGGCAGTGAAACAAAACCCTGGGAGCAGTCTGGAGGCATTCACATGTTTTGCTGCTTGCTTTGGCTACTGTCGAAGCAGCCTAAGCTGTGTGTGCTCTTTATAGAAATATGTTTGCAGGCATTTTTCTGAAAAAGGTCACAATGAAAATACCTGCTGGTTAGACTCCTCCACCCCCTCCTTTTAAAAAAAGTTATTAAAAAAGCTGATTTTCACATTTTTCAAATAACAACTGGAATCTTATCCATAAGAAAATCAAAACAACTGGTTGAAATGGGTTTTTTAGACTACCCTCTGCAAGCCTCATTTTTTATTCATCACAGCACATATTCTCCTCCGTGAGATCTTACTAGGATATAAAATATATTCAGACTTTGACTCCTTCCTAAGGAGGGTCTCAAAGCCTTCAGAGCAGCCCTAAGGCCATGCATTTGACACAGGAGCGCAGCACACCTGAACCAGCAGGAAGGTGACAGTTGTTCCAGAAGTTACAAGGCAGCTGCAGATGACTATGGGGCATCAACCCAACACTCACTCTGTTTCTGCAAGTTAATTTAGCAGCCTGTGTTGATTTCTCTGCTGCCTTTGCTAAGCAGCTCCTGGTGTATTTTCAAGTTTTATGACACCTTTTGGATCCACAGAGTACATTCTGTTCTGGCTTTCCAGAGTAACTGGATTGGAAGTGGACCTGTGATCAGTCCCTTAATTACCTTCGATACCTGACACTGAAGCTCCACGTTTTTCCTTGGCAGTTCAGGGTTAGGAATGGCCACCAGTTACCTGTGCTAGAGTCCCTTTGGAATGAGTGCTGAGGACGGTGAGAGGACAAGGGAGAGGGAGGACTTTAATCATGAACTGAATTACAGCCTGAACCACAAGCCAATTGCTTTGGTGAACTGTCCCAAGAAAGGAAGCAAATTAAGAGTATATCACTTTGGAAATTTCCATCATCACTAAAGTCACTTTACACCTGAAATGACAGGAATTAAATTAACCTGGTGATATTCCCCCAGTAGATGGATCAGAAAAAGCTCTTAAAATTTCCTCATGAGTCCAAGTTCATTGATTCTCAGTCCTACTCATTGCTGCAACAGTGCAAGTTTGCTCAGCTTCCACTCGCTCAGACTGTCTCCTAGTACCATAAGAAGATGTGAAGTATGTCATAAAGGGCAAAGGAGCAAAATTTGATTGTTCTGGGTCCTTGCTCATGGTCTGATTGAAATATGAGGTATTATCTACTTTTCCTTCACATCAGAAAAGCTTCAAACCACTAGCTCTGAAATGAACCCCTTTGAGCCTCCCTGATAATGCACTTCAGAAAGTATTTCACAATCAAAATGAGTCTTGGTATTTCTGAGAGATGCCAGAATCATACCAGCACATCTGCTTAGGCTGGATAACTGACTCATTTGGGCAAGCCCTGCTGCCTCTGTTTCCCTTTCCTAATAAAATAAGGATAAAAATTAAACCCTCAGTAGACTGAAGTTCTCATCCCAGTTCCAAATATTTTTTCCTCCATTCCTTTAATGTCCTTCAAGAAAGGAGAATACTTGGTGCATTTTTTCACTGCTGTCATTCTCATCTGTTGTTCATCATAAAGCAGATTGAGGGATTTTATGGATACTGATATATGTCTGATCTTTACATGTCAAAAACCAAGGCAGAAAAACATTCTGAAATGTGAAAAATATGGAAAATACAAGGGGGGAATGGAATAGAAAAGGGAGAATGCTACATGGAGTATGGGTTATTATGAAAAATGCTGAGAGAACTCATCCCAATCTTGGAATAACAATATGTATTAAATAAAATAAAGTGACCTCTGTAAGTAGAATACAATGAGGAACACTTTTCTAAGGTGTCAGCTATTTAAGAAAAGGACTGGAAGATATCACTGAATGAAACAGGTCAGAGAATATTAAAGGGACTTGTAACACTCAGGGTTTCAATTTAATAAGATCATAGCCTGCTGATGGCCACTGGCCCTTCAGCTGCACACTGCCTTGGTTTTAACTCTCTCTAGAAGGCAGGGAGTAGGCCAGAAAGGGAAAATGGATTGGATAGGTTGTCTTTAAGGCATGGAGCAGAAAGAGCAAGTAATGTCATCTGCAAAAAAAATCAGAAGTGCAACAACTGCAAGACTGTCTTTGTTCCCTCAAATCTGTTGAAGCTGTGGTGTGTTTTACACATTAACTTCTCCATCCCATGAGCAGCACAGGGCCAGACGATGCTGAGGTGATAGGTCACAGAGGCAATAAAGCTATGCCTTATTAATGTCTGTGCTCCTAAAAATGCACCCCCAAATTCCTTCCAGATATTCAACCGGGTGATGGAAGTTTTATTTGTGGGTTAAACCATAGAGTAAACTGCAACAGTTCTGCCCTCTTAAATCATGCAGCCTCCTTGGAATGACTAAAATTCCCTCTGAGTTGCATTACCCAGAGTTTGTAAATGTCTGGAAGGCATAAACCACTAATGCATGTAATTATTCTTTTCCCTCCCGCCATTTCTCCAGCTTTCCCACACAGATCCCTGCTTTTTCCCAACCACTTCAAGAACAGGATATATTTCTGTCCCAAAACCCATGCTCTATCTCTCCTGATCCAGGGAGTCAGATTACACTGAGATTCAAAACATACTTCCTCAGTGAACAAATTGGACATTCATTTTTCCCATACAAGAACCTGTCTGCTTGCAAATCAGGTGTGACTTGGAGTGGTCACCTCCAGGATTTCCTTCAGGGAGAACTGGAAGGCCTTGGGAAGAAATTACTGATCATCACAGTCTGACTGTAGCCAAGAGCAAACAATGCCTTGATGCACATGCAGTGCACAGCCCTGAGCTGTGCTGGAGATGCAGTTGGACCCACTTACCATGTTTCTTTAGATCAAATCCTCGGATGAGGTGCTCCTATGCAAAGCTGGTCCTGCCTCTTCCCACTTTCCTCTGCAGGCTTCTTTCTGCCCAGCACTGAAGGTTTCCTTCACAGAAGACACATGTTAAACCACACCAAACCTGTTTAGCAGTTCTGTTCTACTCCCCATCATTTCTGCCAGATTCACTTTGCATAATGTCTAGCACTGGTTCCCAAGGATATTTTTCATGTACAACAAGCTGCTCTCCCTCCAAATACTCTCGAGTTAATAGCATATTCAGAAGGCACTTATTTCTGCACCTTTCTTTCAAAGTAAGGCACTCAAATGCCCCAAACACCAAAGCCAAGGTGATCAGGGCCACTTCACCATTAATTTTCTGACTTTCCAGCTCACTAAGATGATGCACTCTGTATCAAAAATAGATTGCTTGCGTTTGAGCACTTGGATTAATTTTTTGCATAAGCTGTACCTGAATTTCTCTCAAAAACAATTTTACAGTCATCCTGCGGAGAAGCTTAGCACAGCTCAGGCATTGCTTCTCATCCTTGCTGAATACACTGGTACATCTCAGACCTGTGTGCATCCAAGGTCTTCTCTGTTAGTCACCAAATCCCTGCTCCATGCAAGAGTTTTCGCAACTCACTTTCACCTTTGAATAGCACAGCTAAGAATTCTGGTGTAAAATACCTGCAGTAAAAAGCAAAGGGAGAAAAAAGTTCCTCTCTGCTCAGTCTTATGCTTAGAGTGATCGCAATAGTAAGGTAACAATTTTTTTATACATCTGTATAACCCTACAGCTGTCTCAGCTACCTATCCTTGCAATTTAAAACTCCACTTATATTCTATTCCAGGCTTAACGTCCAGAAATCTTTGTAATATGAAATGGACTTTTCTTGACTTTTCATGCTGTTTATACCTCTGCAAGGTGATGACAATTAAGTTGGTAGCACCTCCAGGAGTTAAAAACAGAGTACTCAATATACACAGGCAGGGTTAATTCAGATACAAATATGAAAATCAACTTGATTTTCAAAACTCACATTGACAAGTCATAACTTCTTTCATTTATGAGACTCATTCAGAAATGTTAAAACAACAGGGATGTTCAGACTGTTTCTGATTGGGATGGAAATGTACAATTTTGGCACCATCTCCCAAAAAAAAGACAAAGATGATACTGAAGACAGGTGAGGGAGGAAAGCAAATGTGACCCAAGATTTCTGATACTGAAGTAGTTTGATATAAATGTAGCTCTGAAGCTTGAAGGAGGTTGTTTACAGCACGTGTTTCTTCGCTCCTGAATGTTTTTTCCCATCTTCCTAGGGCCAGTGACCAGTAACCACACATTACAATGTTGGCTTTGAACTCAAAACCCCATCTTTAAGCTTTTGATTTTGTTCACTCCAAAGACAGAAGCTCTGCAAAGCACTGCAGCTCCTGCCTTTACTGCCAGATGATGGATACTTGTGTGCCAGTAAGTTTCTGTGTCTGTTTTCATACCTGGGCCTCCTGTAGTGAATAAATAAACACTGAAGTGGCACAACTAGTTCTGCACGAAATCAGTGAATAGGCCTGATTTGGTGTATGCTAACAAATCTCTGCTCTGTTCATTTCCTCCTTCTTCCTTGTGTTAAGAGAACTCCACTCTCCTTGTACTCTTTTTCTTTAAACTATTATCCTTTTTAAACGTTTTAAACAAGTGGGAATACTTCTTGATGCTCTGTATTTCTCTGAACCCCTGATCATTGCAACTAATTGCTTAAGTGTGTGTTGGTTGGAGTTACCAGCTATTCCAAATGAGCTTTTCCAGGTACCAAGCAATCAAACCCTGCCAGATTTCCCAACTGTGCTCAGCTCCATGGAGTGAATTCAAGTGGGTTTGGCAAATCAGCTGCTCCCACCACCCACACATGCACACCTATTGGTATTTTATTCACTGAGCAACTCTTTCTTCTCTCCCATCGTCCCACCCACCACAGCAGCTTGGCAAGGAGGGGAATTTGTAGTTCAGCAGTTCAAAAGAAAGCTCATTGATTCTGCACTGAAAACTGTGGCAGGGGCATGGCTGCCCTGTTCTGACTTGCCTGGTGAGAAAGATGCTCCAGCACAGAGCTCCCATCTGAAAAGACATGTGGAAGTCCTCCTGCTGTCACACCAAGCAGTGTCTGGCATTCCAGGGTTTTAGTTTGCACTTAAGCCTGGAGATGAGTAGGATTCTCTGCTGACATCTGAAGGAGCTTCTTGCTGCCAGGCAGCTGGGAGCCAAGACATCAAAAAAATCCACCCTCTCAGCTTTTCCAAAGCAACACAATAATACCATGTAGGCTCCATGGCTACATAAAGCTCCAGTGAATATGATATAAGAAACAAAAAAAAAGCAAAGGCCTTCAGCTTTAAAAGCACCTCAAACAATGTAAAGACTTATTTTTTCTGCTTTATTATTTTTATGACTGTTTTTATTCTCCTTACAAAATGCTCAGCATTTGGGCAATATTAAAAGCACCTGAACAGTAAACTTTCAAAAGGACACAGCCAATGCTCAAAACGTTGTTTTCTTCCCTTTTATCTACATCTATGGGAAAAAAAATAATGAAAATACAAGTTAATGTTTATGGAAAACCAAAAAAAAAGCCTTTCTGACTCCAGACTCCCAGCTGCTTTTCCACAGGAATCAGGTACAAAAGTGTTCTGCTGACACTATTTCACTATTTGTTGATTATGGTGCACAGGAATTGTCAGAGCTGATAAAGCTGGGTTTTTTTCCCTTCCTAACAGGGCAGTGTTCATTTCAGGAGGCAAACAGTTTTTCAAAAGAAGCAGAGGAAAGGTAGGAAAAAAAATTGAATACTGTATTTCCTCATGGATCATGGAAAATAAAGATACATAAGTGGAAACTCATTCTTTCCTTCTACCCCTTGCAAGTCATCTCTGTCTCTGGCAAAATCAACATTTCAGCTCATAGGCAGTCAAGAAGCTGCCCAAGAAAATGTGATGCCCTGGTCCCAAAGTCACTTGTACCATTTCCTGGAGGAGGTTCAGACATAAGTCTACAATCAGACGTGTCCTGTGTGAAACAAATGTGGTAAAGTTGGAGTCTTGCCTACTTCCACCTCACTAACTCTAGTTTGGAAATAAATGTAATTAAAACTAAGGGAAGGAGCTAATTCAGCTTTACTGTTAAACGGGACGATGCCTGTTTAGTGCTCTGCACTGTGCTGGTCCATTACTACTCCCTGCAAAAGACACTCTCACAGCTTCTTTACAAGTCTGTGGATAAACAGAGGACGAGGGACAGTGACAGATTGGATTGAAACAACCTTGTGTTTATTATGTCCTCATCTTACCTCCTGCCTTATCTGTAATTAATATCTGTAAAATGTTTTGAACTTTCTTTTTCTCTTATCTCAACCATGGTGCAGCCCCTGGATGTGATGAGTTTAAACAGCCTCCTGGAGGGATTTAGGCTGGCAAAAGGAAGGAATCTCTACCTGCTTATCATTTTTGTTTGGCAGTATTAAACATGACAGTAGTCAAGCACTGCTTGCAAACACTAATATTAATGTGGTTTATTTTGGTCAGCAGGGTAAGTCTATTCTGTTGTGGTTCAGATTCAGCTGTGATTTGCTGAAGTGACTGACCAAGTTTCTCTCAGCAGTTTTCTTCTGCAATGACTTGGGTGATAAGTACATGCCTGTGTAATATGAGAAACTTCAAGGAGGTATGAGGAGGGGTTTATGAATTCAACCAAGCTGAGGCAGTGCTGCTCTTAACAGTGTCAAAATATGGCTCATGTGGCCAGTTTGATTCCTTGGTGTGTCTCCCTTCCGTGAGGAGTATAAAGTACAAACCAACATTTTAATTTGTGACAAACAGTTGCACAAAGTAATTTACTATGAAAAGATCCAAAGTAACCCAGCACCAATGCTCCTCTTAATTTTTTTATTTCTACTATCTGTAATTACAGGCATGAAATCCAGGTAATAAGTGGGTTACATTTTCTGCTAAGAAAATGATGTCTATAATTACAGGCACATGTTCAGCTGAGATACTGTGGCATCCAGTGCTTCCACAAAGATGATAATTGTCAACCTTTGCACTGTAATTAAGTCTAAATGGGAATCCTAATCGTTTTCCAAATGAGCAAACAGTAAGCCTATCTTGATTGGCTCCATGTTGGCAATGAATGAAACTGATTTACTCTATGAGTTAATTAAGTTTTATGAAATCCCATGCCCCCCTCTCCTCAAAACCCACGTTGTCAGCAAATATTTGAGCTAATTAGTTCTGTATTGTTTTAGTGCTGTGTGATAGTATTACCTGTATTATCCTATTAGGAGTCTTGGTTTTCTTCAACCTTGATTTCAAGTTTTCTCCCTTGGAGCAACTTTGCCTTTGATTCACCTGTTCCTTGGGTTCATGGCCTTCTTTTCCCTTTGAGGTTTATGATTTCAGCAAGGCTCATGAACAAAAGAGGATGCTATGTAGTTTGGTGCTCAGCTTTCCTTACAAATGCTCTTTATGCCTCTAACCATGACCTAACAGGCTCAGTGTAAGTGATCACGTCTCACAGGCTTTCTTTTCTCTGCTATTCATGTGGGATACTTTTTCCTATCAAATGCCAGTGCAGCCAGCCCAGCAGGACTCTGCTAAGCATGGACCACACGGGGAGGAACTGTGGATTGCTGGAGGCTGTTTCATCCTGGGTAAACTGTTATGCTACACAAGCCAGCCAGAACCAATGTAACTTGCCCTTGCCTTCTGTTCCCACATTAAACACAACGTAATATGTTGGAAGTGTTCAAAATTTGTGTGGATGTGACACTTGGGGATATGGTTTAGTGGTGAACATGGTGGTGCTGGCTTAACAGTTGGACTCGGTGATATTAGAGGTGTTTCCCAGCTGTAAAGATTCTATCACTTCTACATCATTCAATCACCCATTACAGTTAAAGAGATCATTTGAAGTCTCAGGTTGCTTTGCTCCATTCCTGCAAAGTTATCAATTGCATGTAACTATGCAGAAGAAGAGTCAAGGAGCTCTTCCACATCACATCCCTGGGCTCCCAAGGAAGCCACATGCATGGAGACCCAGGCATGGGTTCAAGTAGTGGTTGATTAGAGCTGCCACAGCCAGGGATGATAAGGGGAATTTTGGATTCACCCATCTGCCAATACCTATCAGCACAGGTACACTAAGTCAGCACAGACACACTGATTTACTCTATGTGAAGACCAGGTTTTGTTTCCCCGCTATCTCAGCTCTGTCTCCGCTTTGTCACCCCAGTTGTTTTCCTAGAAGAACGTATTTATTCTTCCTTTCATGAAGGACTTGAGCTGCAAAATAAATGCAGAGTAAAATGTTTCCAATGCACTTGCCCAAATATAATGATTTGTGCAATTTAGTGGAAAAAATCACAGAGCTGAAAAAATATATGTGCTTCCTGTGGTGAGAGCACCTGAAAGGCAATGAAATTCCATTACCTGAAACAAGCCCATAAACAGCATTACATAGCAGCCACTTGTCAGTGCTAGATGCTATTTGTGGGAAGCCACTAATTGCAGCTTTCATAAAACGGTTTGACTCCCTTCCAGGCTGATGCACAGTGCATTCCAAGTGGGTGATTTAGAAGCTGCAGAGAGCCAAATGCCCCAGCCACAGGGGAAAGCTGCAACTTTGGGACTCCCTAAGGAAAGGTCCCCAGCTGAGCAAGGTGTTAGCCACTTCTTGTCAACTGCCTTCCATGCTGTCAGTGTCTCCTTCTGCATCAGGGCCACCATGAAAATCAGGGACCTAGGGGAGCAGGAATGGTAGCATTGTAAGGGGCAGCCTGTGTTTCCAGTGGATTCCTGGGATTTAGCATTATAGAAGAAGTAAGCAGAAATACTAAGATTGCAATCCATTTGCCTAAACAGAGACAGTTAACGTCTCATGAGTTCTCAAAACTGTGGTACTATCTGTGGTAGCAGATAGAATATTGGACCTACAGGAGATCTTTCCTGAAAAGACAGAGGTCAGGTGGACAGTAGGGACATCCCAAGAAAATTGGGATGGTTAGGCAACAGAGTCATGACACAAATGACTCTCCCATGGCCATACAATGAGCCCACAGCAGAAGTAGCTTTTCCAGTCTAATGCTTTAGCAAAAGACCTTTCTTCCTAGTTACCTTTCTTCTTATGTAACATGGCCTCCCTTAGAGAACAAATACAGGAAATGAAATTTAAGTCAAACGTCTCTTCTTCATTCTGAATCCAAAACACACATTCTTCACCTCTGACCCAGGGATTGCTTCATATCTTGCCCCCTGAATCTATAGGGATGACACAATAGGACATGCTTGATTGGCAGGTGGGAGAACTGGCATGCAGCAGTGTGATTCATTCACCCTTTCAGAGCACACAGAGAAGACAATCTGCTGGTGTTTGGATAGTTTGAATGTTCTTATCTCAGTGGAACTTGTTCACACAAGCAAGGTTCGATTTTTATGTTAACTGAAGCCTTGCCCTATACTTGTCCCAGTAGCTGAAAACAAGTTCTTTTAGCCACAGGCTCCAAAATTCTCACTCCTTTTTTTGGTGTTTTTTTTTTTCGTAAAAACAAACTGATGGGTGAATTAAAAAAAAAAGGCTCCAAAATTTTTCCTCCTTTTTTTGGTGTTTTTTTTTTTTTCGTAAAAACAAACTGATGGGTGAAATAAAAAAAAAAAAAAAAAGGAAAGAAAAAGGAAGAGAAAAAAACAGAACAGTATTTTCAGTGGCTCATGAGCTGGAAAAACAACATTTTTTAATGAGGGGAAAAAAAAAGATTAGGGCACTCACCAGCTGAAAAAGCAAGCACTTATTAAACCAAAATATTTAATGTTCACAGCCATTCAATGGTTGGAAAAGCATGTTCTAATGACCATGTTTAATAATGTTTAGAGCCACCCAGGGCCTTGAAAAGCAACTTCTTACCTAACTTTACAGAGCCGCTGATCCTAATAAATAACACTCATGTTGAACACACGTGTAATGAATCAGATTCCCTTGCACTTCTGGGGAGAAAGGGTTAAAAACCCAAAGCTCAAGGTACCCCTCTCTGTGAACTGAGGTGAGTTAGAGACAGGTAACTGGTAGAGAGAGGAGGGAATGGGAGCGAGTGCTGCAGAAAGAAACTGGGATCTCTGCTATTCTTCCCAGTGGGGAATACCCAGAATCTAGAAGGTCACCACATTGTCCCAGTATGAGAAACTGGAGAACGAATACAGGTTTTCTATTGGCAGGAAAAGAGGGGAGATTGTGATGCTTCAGACACCCCCTGCATCTTCACAAGCCCCAGGGGGCACTGGGGACTGTAACTGGGCAAAAGAGGTGAGGGACAGATTTTTATCTGTGTCTCCAAGCACCCTGTAACATAAAATTCTTCTTCAGTTTTTATAGACTAGTGGTTTGTCCTGAGGCAGAATCACAGACTAATTCAAAATTCATCATATTGGCACAGATGATTTTTGCTGGGGAATAGTCCTCCTTTACCTGTGTGCAATTCAGAACCACCCTACACATATTGAAAATTGTCTTAATTTTGCTGCTTTTAAAAAAAGAAATACTCAGGGTCTAGTCCTAGGAGAGCTGAGGTGTTGTGAACCTCTGAGCCTTTCAGCAGCGTGACTGCCTTGAATTTCAAGCAGTTCTGCAATTTGTTGTCAATACTTCACACTCCTCTAATTTTCATATGTGGAAAATAAGCACTCAGAGTCATCTCGCCTTGTTGACGGGGATACAGGGAGTCATTCTGAATCCCTCTGGGCATTTGGAGCCATTCCAGCAGCTCAGCGTGGTACCTGCAAAGCAATTTGTCCTTGCAAAAATATTTTGCCATTTAAAGCCACGAAGTAGCAGGGAAAAGCAAGTCCTGAAATATATGTTGTGCTCAGCACTGGTTCATGCTGAGGGTTTTAAATGCAATGCAGTAACCCCTCCTGGAGGCACCAGCCCCTAGGCTGCTGCTTAAAGTACCCTGTCCACCCAGCAGAAAGATGAGAAATCAATGCATGTTAATCAAGGTATCAGATATGAGAGAGATCTATCAACAAATAGAAATAGGACCACTGTGCCGGTGTGGTGCCAGGCATCTGGCCAAGGCTCTGTGCAAATAAAGATACAGGGAAGGCTCCCAGCACAGCCATGGGATGACAATCAACTGCAGTGTTTCATGCTTGCAGAAGTCTGTTGTGCCCATCTGACCCCACATCAATGACCAACCCCGAGCTCAGACTGTAATTAAGATGATGACAGGAATTGCTCTGAACATCTGACTTCAGCTGCCTCAAAGGAACTGACATTTCTTGGATAAAACTGGAGGCTTCAGCTGTTCAATTCTGGATGACACTCATTTGCAGTGTCCCAGCTCATAGCAGTGACCTCCAGCTGAAAAAAGGTCTCCATTAAGGACACGCTAACCTGAATGTTTGCAATGTCACGGCCTCACCCTTTATCCCCAGTGACTGTTTTTTATTCAGAGGGAAAACAGAGTGGTTAGTTTTCCCATGCTGAAACACTTGCTTTATGTTCCCAGCTAAAAGGCACATGCAGCTCCGGTGAAAAGCTGTATCTGTGAAGAGTCATCAAGTAATCTGAATCTAGTCAGTAATGGGGACACCTCAATGGCAGGCTTTGGGGTTCCAGAGCTTGGAAAAGAGGGACACCAATAAATCAGTATACTGTATGATCACAGCTGGGAACCAAAAATCTGTCACAGAGCTTAAGATATTTATTACAAGAGATCATTTACAAAAGTTGTATTGACATCACCATGTCCAGCCTGGTCCACAGGAACCCTTTACAGTCTCCTCCAGCCCAAAAGGAACATTTTCCTTCAAGAAGGAAGAGTTTATCACACAAGTAGCAGGGCCTCACTGCTGTAAGGACACCACACAAAGGAGCTTTACTTCTCCACAGCTGAAGACAATAGAAACCTTTATAAAATATGCTGCAAATCCTTCTGTTCCTTCCAGCAGAGGGTTGCTGGTGATCCCACCATGTCCACCCCCAACTACATGATATGCCAAGGAGTGACACATAAGGAAGGAATGGGGTCCTTCTGTCTTTTCAGCATTCAGACATTGTGATTTTAACCATTTTCTGGGTCCTGCACCCAACTGGATTGCCCTTTCCTTACTGCCAGGCCCAAAACGCTGAGGTTTTCCTAAAAATCCTGAAAGTTTTCAATTACTCACGACACTTACGTCCAACCTTTTAATTTTTTCTGGATACTATGCAATTAAAAAATTGGCCTTTTGTCTCTCTTCTTCCCCTTATGAATTATTGTTAGTTGGAGCTGAAAGAGAAGTTAGACTGATGCTAAAACACCAGACAGAGAGGACTACAGAAGGTAAATGTGGGAAATCAGCCGAAAAGAAAGATCCTTGGAGGGGGGGGAAAAAACTCAGCACAAAGAACTGAAGGTAGCAGTACAACAGGACACAGCTGTTGCTGCTCCCAGCAACATTCAAGCATTCTGTAAGAAATTAGTGGTCACTTCTCATGGGACTTCTTCCCATTTTCTGCAAACATCCTGACAAAATCCTACAGCTTAGCATCCCCAGCAGCTCCCACCACCTGCTCTCTGTAGCCTCCAGCCCTGGGTTTGTCCAAGCTCTCACAGATACTGTGCAGATGAGAGCAGGCTGCAGGAATCCTGGGGAGGAAGCACATGTCTTTCTGTATATCTAAGTGAAAAATGCCCCGGATCCAGTTTCCTCCTCTTAAGATCGTACAAAACACACGTGCAGTTTTCTCCTGAGGAGTTGTAGGGGACCACCTTAAGCCATATGACAGGTTTGACAACAGCTGCAACAAGATTAATGTTTTAACTACATTAGTATCCTTATTGGTACTAAGTGGTTTTTCATATATTTGCTCTTCCACAGTGGTACTACAGGATATTTACCTGCTGGGAATGCTACACTTTAAACAATAAAAGTGCATGAGTCTCTCTTCTCCCATAGCAAAATTTCACTCATGATTGACAAAGAATTTCTTGGGATTTATCATGATTTAAAGTAATGCAAAATAAAACAAACAAAAAAATAAAACTCCAGATTTGGGGAGTAAGGATGTTCAAATTCAGCAGTGGGGAGACCTGGCTGGAGAGGGCAGGTAACAAGGAATAATCTGCTGTAAAAGGACTCACCAGCACTCTCCAAATTTCTCCTACCCCAGGAAATTTTATACAGAGTAAACTGTATGTAACAAGTAGAAAAGTATAGATCTCATATCAAGAGAAGCCAAACACAGTAAACTGAACTGGCATGGTTAAGAGAAATGGAAGGAAATGGAAAAGGACAGATGGGGCTGTTGGTGTGGAAACTGCACTTGCCTAGAGCTCCAGTGACAATTTATAAGGGGGAATGGAGTCTGCCTGTGGTGGGAAATGACTGGAAACAAGTAGGATTCGTGTCATCCTGAGGAACAAGAAAATAGCCTAAGAATCTGCAAGTGTCACTACATGCAACAAGGGCTCACAAGCACACAAGGAGTTAAATCTTCTTTCAGTTGACAGGACTATTTTTTTCTCCTGTTCTGAGAAATAATCTGGTTAGACTCCTTGGAACAGCTGTTTTCTACCATCCTTGTCATCTGTTTTTCAAATTACCCAGGTATTAAGTGATTATTTCTTACGATTTCAACTCAAGAGCATCTGGAATTCTTGAAAACTCCCATCCCTTCAGGTGTCCCACCTCCTTTACATCCTGTCTTCCTCTCATTGGTCACAAAACTAATTTTTCCCCTAACAAGCTGATATTCATGAACTCAGAGATCTGCCAGTGCCTCAGTTCAGAGGGTACAGGCACAGACACAGAGGAAAGAGTGTTAGTTATTCTTCATGAATCATAACTATTTCAGAATCTTGTCCTTGCAGTTATAGTGCCAAGGGAAAGGACTATCTGAAACAATTGTACAATGTCTCCTGTTGTAAGGCCATTCTACAAAAGACTTTAGGGAACACAAATATGCAATCAGTACTCAGCCTTGTGATGAAATTAGGAAATTCCTCTCCTTCCCCTTCTATCTAGTGGATCTCCATCACCACGGTCAAATCCATGATGTTGCTAACAGACCCAAGTTTTATTCCTGAGGAGAGTCAGTGTCTAAAATGCAGATCACAGGCCTGAAGAGCTCAGTGATAGAACATTAAGCAGTAAGTGTGTAACCTGAAAGATAACACCAAACAGCAGAATGGACAGCACCAGCCCAGCTATAAAGAAGTTGAATGACTGTATAAAATAAATAAATGAAACATGATGTCCCAGTTCACAGCATGATTCACTTTACAGGTTTATAACAACATGGCACTTCAAGACATTAAATGCAGCAGATACATTTTGCTAGCTTTGTAACAAGATTGCACCTTTAACTTGTCACTTGCTCCCCATGTAATTCCATGTGCATCCTAAATCAGGTATCCCCCACTACAATTGCATTTATTTTCCCTTTTCTCAAATCACCAAACACCTCTGCTCCCCCTGCACCAATGTAAACTGACTCATCAAGGGTCTGTGCCATGTTCTCCTCTGCAGAGCAGCAATAAAAAAGGGCTTGGGATTCCTCATTTGGTTTTCCTATAGAGATTCCTCCATGGAATATTACAAGGCTCAAAATGAGTTTTATTTGTCTGCCTTCAGGTCATTTGTGGTGATTGCTTACTCTTTGTAAAGGTTACAGCTGTCAGCACCTTGCTGCTGTGATGTAGCAGCCTGCCACCAAGAATAGCGCTCGTGAGCAACACGAAGATGATTGCAGTCTCTCCAGCTGTCACAACATCTCACCCTCATCATGCCACCAAGGCTTAGAAGGACCTTATCTTGCAAGTCTTTCTCCCTGTGAACAAACAGTGGTGGTTTTGTGGCCTGGGTTGTCACCTGCCATGCAAAGGAGCAGAGTGGTGTGTGAACCCTCCCTGTGTAAACAACACAACAGCCTATATTTGGTCCCACTGTACACGTGCGAGAGTGATGAGTTGGTCTGCTGGGAAACCAGACATTTTTGAATCTGCCTGTCTGAGCATGACTTAGAGGGAAATGTGTGAGTGATGTGCAGGGTCTGGAAGCGCTGTTATCTCATTCAGGCTGACACAAAATCGTTCACTAGAATCAGAATCATTAAAGCTGGAAAAGACCTGTGAGATCATCAAGTCCAACTATTAGCCCAGCACTGCCAGGTCCATCACTAAAACATGTCCCTAAGCACCATACCCATACTTTTTTTAGACACTTCCAGGGATGGTGACTCCATGAATTCCCAGGGCCAGTGATTCATCAGTCTTTCAGTAAATATATTTTTCCCTAGTATCCAACATAAACCTCCCCTGGCACAACTTGAGGCCATTTCCTCTTGCCTTGTCACTTGTTATCTGGTAGAAGAGACTGGCATCCACCTGGCTACCTTTCAGGTAGTTCTAAAGAGCAATAAGGTCCCCCGCAAACCTCCTTTTCTCCAGACTGAGCCCTGCTCAGCTCCCTCAGATGCTCCTCATCAGACTTGTGCTCCAGACCCTTCCCCAGCTCTGTTGCCCTTCTCCGGACACACTCCAGTCCCTCAATGACTTTCTTGTATAAATGTACCCAAAAATGAACACAAGATTCAAGGTGTAGACACTACACCCTCACCACACTGTGCCCTATAAAGCCATCAGTGGCAGATAATCTAGGCAAAAAGCTGTACCAGTGCATCCACACATCTTTTAGGGTCTAAGGTGGGATCTCTATGTGGCAGGCATTCTGACTTGCTCGAAAAGAAGTTTAGCACCTGTAGCACATCATTTCAGGAAGCCCTCAGTGAAAAAGTCATTGGTCAGCAGTCAGAGAATGACCTGGGACCACCCTGGCTTATAAGCAACTAAAACAAAATACCCAGCAAGGAGCACAGACTGGAGAAGGACCTTGAGGAGGTATTCATCTACCTGCTGGATGTAGATTGGACCATGCTGAGCTCAGGACTGAAGTCGTGCTGCTTTCCAAAGCTATCTGACACCACTGCTGCTGAATTGGCACCACTGAGGTCATTGAATGATGGGTTAAATTTTCGTCCCACCTGGATTCTGAACACTCAGCAGCTCCCAGGCACCAACACCCTTCCTCACAAGCACATCCATCATGACTGGCATTGATGGATTAGCCAAGGAGTGACTGGACATGAACTAATGAGCACCATTCCGACTGAGGTACACGCATGCTAAAAGGGCAGCATAATGGGAGCTTTCATTCCACAGGATGCATCTGCATTGGAGACCTTGTCCAGCCACAGCTTTGCAAACCCACAAGCCTTTGGGATGCAGAACATTGCACAGCTTCTGACAGAAACTAAGCGTAGGCAATGTCCAGTGTGTGGCCCCTCCATGACCCATGGAGCCAAACGAGCACATCAGCCCCTGCGGAGATGTCCAAACCCACCCACACCCATTGGGATAGGATCATGGCACGCCATGAATGGTAATAAAATACCTAGTGATGTTGACACCAAGACCAGGCTGGTGGAAGCTATGATAGTCCATCCTCTTCTGAAAGACAGTTTTAGATGAAGTGGCAAGCAGGTGGTAGAGGCAGTTCCCAGGACCACAGGGGAAAACGAGACTCACAGGACAGCCAACAGCCTCTCAACACTAGGAGCAAACCTCTAGCATGTTGGTGTCTGTCTGGAAATAGATGTCCTTCCTACAGCCTAAGGCAGCTGTTCCCTGAACCTGTGACCAAGCTCCCAGTCACCATTCTCAGATTTGTTCTAGTCCTGCCTCACTCCTTCTGTTCTGTCATCTTGTTCTCTCTTTCAGGTCTACAGTGATGGATAAACAATCTCCACATGCTGTGCTAGAAATCTCCCTGTTCAAAAATTTCTCTGAACTAGATTTACCTGGAAGCCTCAGAAGCACAGTTTTATCTGTGAAAAGCAAAATTTTCTCTCTTTACAAGATGCTTTCGAGAGTATTCTACTTAACACCCTGGAGTCTGCAGCAACTGTTTCCCATTTGCAGTATCTTTTATTTTCCATATGACACATATGACCAAAACCCTGCTGGAAATACTGTAGTATTGCATATTTTCATGAGTACATGCTGACACATTCTCTTTTGAAGATAACTGGCAGCATACTGGATGCAAAGAACAGCTGGAAGTAGGGAAGTAAGAGGCAGATCAGCTGAAACTGTGAGTAAATACCACAGAGATTGTGTAGTGTGGGTGTTAGCTGGGAGAGTCCTAGAAAAGAGCAATAAAATAACAGCCATTTGGCTTTAAAAATTATTTACTTGTTCATCTAGACCCAAATATCAATTGGCAGGGAGCAGCAAGGGGCAAATAAGGATATAGCCAATGAAGCTTTGATAGTTGCATTTTGTCAGAAATGCCCATTTCACACCCAACAAGTATTTAATTACCCACACAGCTTTAGGAATCCACCACAGGGTTTCTCTTCCCAGGGTTGCAGTCTGAGAGGGGTATGTGACAGCACAGATCTTCCTCACTGCAACATCCAGCAACAGAATGGTAATTGTTGTATTAAAAATAGATCATCCCTATGTTATTTTCCACCCTCCTCAGGAGGGAACCTTTTAATTGGCTGGTAATATCCCCCCTTTAATCTGTCCTCTGAGAGGATTATATAAATCAGGCATATAAAAGGTCAAGGGATTCCCAGGGGAGGATCCATAAAGAACAGAAAGTTTATGCTGCAGCCATCCTACTGCATCCCCCTAAGATTTGCAGAGGAACCACAAAGGTCCAGATCCACCCCTCACATGGTCATGAAGCTTCTGTTGAGCAAAAATGAAGGAATGTCTTCCACTAATGAACATTTGCTTCTGTCTCACCAGGAAAGTCCCAGTGAGTGGCACCAGTTCCAGCTGTGAACTGCCATGAGAGGGGAGTCTGGGCTCCCCTCCTTTTGCTGCAGGAGGTGGCAGCCAGGCACTCCCTCTTCCCAATGAGGCCTGTGCATGGCGTGTTCAGTGGGAGACTCTCCTGACACTGTCCATCCTGCTGGCTGCTTCAAGAGCAACCGCTCTCAGCTACCACTCATGTGCTCATAATGTGCCCTGAGAGATGTACAGAGTTTGAGTTTCTGCTGAGCAGCCTCATTCCTCCGGGAACCCGAAGGCACAGGCGTGGGCATGCAAATGAAATGGCAAGCAGCTGGGCCAGAGGAAGGCTAAAGTGGGAGGAAATTAAAGGTGGGAAGTGAGACTACTTGTAACTCCGATGTTGCAGCATAACTGCACCCCCTCCCATGGGACTCCAGCCCAGGGGCAGGAAAAAATGGGTATCCTGCCTCAAAGACCAGATTATTTCACTAATTCAAATTAACATAGGATGGGTTACAGACAATGATTTACCTAACTAAGCAAACCCAAAGCTTGAACAGAATAGGTTACTATCCAGCTGCCATCCAGTTACATCTGACCATGTAACTGGTTCTGAGTGGGTTAATGACAGAACCCACAAATCAGATCAGTTCGTGGTCTTTGGCTTCAAAAGGGAAATAAAAAAATAATTAAAAAAAAAGGAACATCTATTTGCCTTCATTTCCCACATTGATGAAGTTGCTTCCAATACTTGCAATTACTCTCTTCTTGAGAAAGGAATTAATTAGCATCATAATATATCTTCAAAGTTCCAAGAATAAAAGGATCTGGCACAAAGCAGGATTCCTGGCAGGGAAATCAGCCCCCTCATCTAAGCAGCAGGGGTGACTGTACAGGCATATTAGTGTGAAGCAGGGGAAAGCACTTCTACTTGCTGCTGGAAAAATCTTGACGAATAAATCAAAATCCTTATCATGTCTCGATGTGCTAATAAGGCTCCTGGTGTTCAAGAATGATCAGCAACTGCTGCGTGATAAAGGCTTGATTCAGCTCTAAGGAAAGCAACAGGAATGTTGTCACAGAGTTTGGAGGGACAGAGATCAGGCAAGAGCCTGTGTTTCAGCTGGGAAAATACTGCCTTCTCCCAAGGACTAATTCAGTAGCCTCCAGGCAAAATATGCACCACTCTTCTGAGCCACCAAACAAAGTATAACATGTTTTAAGTTGGACAAAAAACATTCATTTATATCCTCAGACAATTTCAGCTGCCGGCACTGCTGCTAAAATATAATGTTATTTATGCCCTATTTACTGAGGCATCTTGATAACATATCTGGAGACACTCTGTAGACACACTAAAAAAGGCACCCTTCTGTCAGACACCACGGGCCACAGAAATGAAAGATGATGTAACAACAGATGAAGGCACTTCATCATAGATCTGCTGTTTGCAAAATTCAGAAGAATAATAAGGTGGTGGGCAGCAAGAGTCACAACCTGCCACACATCTAGCTGCCACTGTAGCAATAGGAGCGCATTGTAAATCACAGCAGGAGATGACTTGGAGGTGGTATCTGAAGGACAAATAGCCATTGCTTCATCGGCCACTGACACTCCACAAGACATGGCCATGGTGAGCTGTGTTACTAGGAAAATGATGAGCCAGATAATGTCAAACCTGAAATGCAATTCTTGTAGTCCTACCTGACCTGAATGGAAAACTCAGAAATAAGGCAGATCTTGGAAAGAAAGAATTATTTTACGCATTCTTTAAAAATAGTGACTGACACCTGTCAGTGCCTCCCTCACATTCCTTCTTGAAGGTTTTTGCTGTCAGATAAGAGTATAAATAACTCTAAACTCATACCTAACAAAAGGAAGGATGGAAACAAAATAGGTGAAGTGCAATCAGGTTTTGCAGTAAGGGTGAGCAGGCAGGTGCAATCAGTTCCTGAGCAACCCTCTGCTTCAACCAGAGCCATTTGAGATGACTGCACTTGTTATCTTCAATCTGTTTACAGAGGAGTAATTGAAGGTAGGGATGTCTGTCAGGCCAAGTGTAACAGTTTGTTCATGCTTTTCTGCCCTTTCAGTGTAGCTGAAACGATAGCAGGAGCGATAGAGGGTGAGGATCCATAAGGTGTGAAACCTATCTGATTGGCACTGGGGGAGGTTGTGATGGGCACGCCGTCAAGTTCACCACCAAAATAATGTTGGTTTTACTGCTTGTGACTCATTTTGGTTTGTGCAACTGCTACAAAGCTGCTTCTGGCCACTGGGACATGCACGTGGAGTGGGACTGAGGATAGATTTTGTACAGGCCACTGTGTCTGTGTTTTAAAAATCCCTGGGATCAGAACCCCCGGAGCTGCTGATGCAGGGGATGGCTGTGCCAGGAGCACCAGGGTGAGAGAGCCGTGCCATCAGCCCAGAACCCAGGACATGCCCAGGAAAGGGGGGTTTCTAACTTCATTTTGCTACTTCATTTACTGCATTTTACAGTTTCACCTACTGTTTTCTTAGTACTGTAACAGGAAAACTCTGTATTAGGCACTTTCAAACGACATTTGGTGGTGAGTGAAACATGCAAGTTGTTTTTTTTCCCATTTCAGACCAAAAGCTGTGCACTGGGCAGACTTCCCAGAGTGTGCTGCAGATTCCCAGAGTGAGACCTATGACAAACATTCCTGCAAAAAACATGTGCTGACACAACAAGTTAAATATTGATACATGTAAAAATATTTCAGAAGAATAGACTAGTTCTGGGATATGATTTTTTTCCCAAATTCAGAAACTTTTCTAATGAGAGATTCCTTGAAGTCAGCAAAGATAAAGTGTCAAATGGCCAGCCTAAGGAAGCAGGCTGTGGGTAAGCCCAGCTCAAGCCATAGCAAAGATCTCTCCAAATACAGCTCTATCAACACTTCTCACTGCAGACAGGAAAAATATTTCCTATTCCTATTGTGTTTCCTTCCACCCCATGTGCATAAATATCTCTCAGCATAACCTACCCCAGAGAAGCAACAGACAAAACCCAAAATACTAATATTCTCCTGGTTCAGCTATTTTATGCTAGTCAAGGACAACAACTATGTGAAAAGAAATAAACTATGTGTAAAGAAATAAATTCAACAACACTAAATGAGGAAAACATAGGCAAAGTTTAGACTAAGCTCCAAGTATCTCTTTGCTTTTGGGGTGATCTTATCTTCATATTAGATTCTGGGCCATGTGTGGTAGAAAACACCTTGAAAATTAAAAATGTAGATGAGAAAACACCATCCTATGTCTCAGATTCTGTAAGTAAAGTTTGTTAGAGGTCGCTTAACAACTCAGACATTCCCAGCATGCACATATGTGAAACAAAACCCACCAGCCATGCTACCCCCAAATCCCATTTATTCCTTTTCATGCTCTGTTGTCCTTGAGCTCCAGCTGGCACCAGCAGTGGCCACAGCAAGTAGCAGGGAGCATCCCCCTGCCTCAGCAGCTCTGGAGGAAGGGTTGGGAGAAATCTCCGTAGGAAGCCTGTACAGCAAAGATTTTTTCACCCCTTTTAGAAGGCACAGTGTGACTGAAGAACTTAGATAAGGCTCCAAATGATCTGTCCTTTGGGGTGAGTACTTGCAGCCAGGGCCTGTTTTACAGACCAAGGCTGAAGATTCCCACTGTCACAGATAGGAACTGGATTAGGCTTCACAAATACAATTTCTCCCCCCTCTTTTCCACAGTTCCAGCTACAGGGTTGCATTCCCTGCTGGCACAGATGATTGTTACTGCACTAGATTGCCCCACAGTCAGCTTAATGGAGAAGGAAAAGTGAAGAGAACCCCTGGAGTTTTTAACTGATTTAAATAAAAACCAGCATGTGTGAATGTGACTCCTCGTGTCCTAATAAACAAACAATACAAAACGCTGCCAAGCCTACCAGAGGCTGGAATCTAGGGCTGAGATTTGTGGCTAGCCAGAACCCAAATCCAAACCCAGACCTGGCTTCCTCCCAAGCGAGTCTGAATTTCACATCTAGTTTTTCTAATGCTGTTGCTTATGCAAAGCCTGAAACTGGTCAACATCTTCATGGGAAGTTTGGTTTCCTTCTTGCTCTGAGGGCCAGGGAATAGCAGAGCAGAGCACAGACGGCTGTTTGTCTTTTTGCAACCTGTCTTCAGCTGCACAGATCCATTTGTGAAATTAAATTCGAGGCGTGAATGGCCCCTCTGCCCAAGTGCTCTGGTATAATTTAGCCCCTGCTGTCTGTTCCCTACACAACATTTATGCCAAAGAGTGTTAAAAACAAATAATAAAATGTTGCTTCTTCAATATACTCTGACATTCTGCAGAAAAACCAATGAAGATGAGGATGGGAGGGGGAAGGAAAGAGGGAAACAGTCAGTTCCCAGAGCGAAAAGCACGGACACGTGTGTCAAATGGTTTTGTCTGGAGCAGCAGGACCAGGTGGCAGTAGGATGCTGCAGTCAGGAAAATACTCAGCTTTCCTGCCTAGCAGCCATGTCTGCATAATTGCAATTCAGTCAGGGCTGCATGGTTTGCTGAGGCAAAACTCCCACAGAGGTTAAATTATTCAGTGTGTCAGAAATGAAGAGGAAAAATCAGGTTCAAAGTTACCTGCTGGGGCATATTTTGGTAGAGACGATTCAATCAGTAGGGAAATCAGTATAAATAAAGCCCACACCCAAATTTTTCTTGAGGTCTGGATGTTAATCTCACGTTGAATGGATTACATGGATAATCTGAGCAGGCAGATCCCCAGCTGACTGTAACAAGGCTGCTCTTCACAGTAATTCTGAAGCTTAGCCCTGTAGTGGCCACATGCAGATTCGCATGAGCTGGAAGCTGCATGAAACCCAGGGCCACTGGACAAGAACCTGTGTCAGGACCCAGAAACCAAACCTACCATTCACAAAACAAAGACATGGTAAATCTTTGTAGGATTTTCTCTAAGTTGTGCTTCTGAGCCAGCATTCACCAGGATATCCAGCAAAATGGAGATGCTGTTATATTTCTCATTTACTCACCCACAGCTCATCAGTCGATTTTACCGGGGAGAAGAAACATCAAAGCAGCTCTGTCCCCAGCCCAGGCAACCGCTGAACAGATGCACTCATTAGCTTGGTGGCACTGTTATCTGTCTTTTCCCTCTTGCCCTCCATTTGCCATCCGGGATATTCCAATTCACTCCAATCTTTCAACCACTTCCCCTTTGTTCACCTCTCTTTTGTGCTTCCTTTTCTGCAAATACTCCAGCAAATGAGGTCCCTGGCAGGAACAAAGGCATTTAAGGATAATGTTGCTATTCTGCAGGAAAATGGTTTTCAAATTTTTCATCGTGTATAGAGCTAGGAAAGATTTTACAGACTTGTTGGGTTTTTTTTTTCTCCATCCAAAACACTTCACAAGTTTGGGCTGATTAATGTGAAATTACTCTGACAGAAAAATGGGTAGTAGTGGTAGGGAATAACAATGTTTGTCCTTGGCATTTAGGAAATAAAATGCTGGCTTTCAGCTGCACTTAGTTTTATATCGCAGGTCTTTTAAAGCCTCCAAAATATATATATAAAAAAAAAAAACCAAAACAACAACACCACCAACCTCAGTTTAGTTAAAAAAAATCTCTTTTTTTCATCTCACTTCCATTTTTCTTAAATAACACAAAAATTATTTCCAGTTGAAAGGAGTTCTTCCTATTCTCAGAGAATGATATTCTATGTCATTAATGGTTTATAAGAGCTACATTTAGCCAATGAGCTAATACAAATAAAGCATGTGATTGGCAAAGACAACTCTAATTAGAAGGACTTCCAACAAATTGACCACAGATGAGATAAAGGGCAGGATAAGTAAAAGTGGTATATAAATTACTTGCCATGAATTATCTACCAGCTCAAAACAACTGACAGTAATAGACCTAAGCAGCACATTGTGTCACCTTTCATTTCAGATCCTGATTTTTTTCAGTGAAATCCGTAGCAAAAATCCTGCTCTACTTGCTCGGGAATCATGCAAGATATATAACTTCCAGCAGGGTATTTTTTGTGTCAGAAATGGCTCTTGCATTTCCATGTGCAGTTACTCTCTCTTTGCCTTGTACCTGGAATCCTGCACTCCTGAAGATTTGAGTGGGATCTGTAATGGATCCAGATTTGGGTCCTGAGCAGGGAGGAGCACAGCAAGCATGTCATCAGGGATGTGGGTAACAGACATAAGAACACCATCTCCAGGAGATATTTACTTGCTGCTATGTTCTTGAAAACTGGGAATGGGGAATATATTTCTCCATGGACCCATTCAAGGGCAGAGATGCTCCCACCAGAAGCTTCTGCCTGGAAGGGGCAGCACCATTCTGGCCACCCCAACATATCTGGGAGCCAACCTGTCTACACGCCTCTCATGGGATCCGCCTGCCTGCTACTCCTGCCTGCCAGTGGCCTGGGGATTTTGGAAAGTACTTCATCAATTTCTAATAGAGATATTTTTAAACAAAATGCAAAGAACAAACAAACAAAAAAAACAAACAAAAAAACAAACAAACAGAAAAAAGACTCCTAAAGCAGTCAATATCCTTATGACATGTATCGATGTGCCCATCCAAGAAGACAAAGACCCTGCGGACTGCTCTCCACTGAAAGCATGGCTGGTGTGCAAGAAAAGGTAGGAAAATATTCTTAAGGTCAGTTTCCCAGTCTTTGGCTTTCACATTGCCAAGAACATTTTCTGCACTGGACAGGGGTGTGTACAGCATGTTAAACAAGGCCTTGTAACAGCTCTCTGCAGGGATTGATTCAGACGGCATGATAAATCATTTCAAATAAAGGTATGGGATGATATCCAGAGACTTCAGGCTTCGATCTAATTAGGCGTCTGGGAGCAGTGCAGAGCTGCTGGATGAGCAGGGGTCTGTGCACAGATCCAGGGCAGTATGGCCAATACCTCCACTTAGGGCACATCCAGACCTCCCACCCCATGTGGGTGTGATGTGACAGGGTACCATCGAGGTTGTCAGCAAAATTAGTGGTTGTGGTGGTCTCAGCGGGGAGAGATGAGTGGGATAAGTCACTACCTACCCTTAAATCAGTGTATGGGGGAACAAAAATCACCTTGTAATACAGTTCCAGCACCAGGAAGCTTGTATTTCTTCTGGTGACACGTCAGGACCCATGACATCATGCCTCAGTGTCGTGGCCCCACATCATTTCATCATGAGGTAATCAGGTCAGCACCGGAGTAAGGACCCTTTAAATCAAGCAACGAGAGTCAGGGGCTGTTTCTGATCGAAGGGCAGCCGTGGGGAAAAGGTGCCATTCCCAGCCCCAGAACAGTCTGTCCTGCAGCTGCAGAGGTCAGGAAGGAGGGGGGAAGATCCCCTACACCCACATGTTTGTAGTTTGTCCTAGCTTGGAGGCAGCCAGATGCTTTAGCATTTCAGAGAATAGGTGGAGGAAGGGGAAGGGAAAGAAATACCCTTTGGTTTTCACAAGGAGACAGAAAGAAATGAGAGAGTCCATTAGATGTTAATAAATTATCCTGCAATATGCTGGGCAGGCAAGGCCAGCTCCTTAACTCCAGAGCTGGCAGCATTAGGCAGAGATGCCAATTTATCCATGTCTGCAGTATTTTGCAATAACATGCCAGACTGTTGTGAGACTTTCCCCTCTTGCACCAAATGCTTCCTCAGGGTCCATCACCAGCAGCACCGTGATTTAAGACCAAGGGTAAGTGTGTGACCTGAAGGCCTGGTTAAAGCACTAAAATAAATTGCCAGAGGAGGGTATGGAACCATCATCATTGGCAGTTTCTAATAGCAGGTCCAACATCCTGCCTGCAGCCAGAGGGATGGAGCAAAAAACCCTTGCAAAGTCCTTTCCAATATAGTTTTTATGATTTCATGGGCTAGAAAAGCAGAGTTTAGACCTCTGAGCCCTGTTCCACATTTGGTGTTGCCTGACCTGGAATAAACAGAAAAAACCCTTAAATATTATAAAAGCCTTTACACTTATTTTATTTTTCTTAGTCTTGGTCTATTAAATGGCTTTCAAATCCAATTTTAGAGGCTCTTCCTTCATCAAGAGAGATGTTTCCAATGGCAAAGGTTATATCAGTCTCACATATTACATCCCTCTCTGGAGCAAATACCCTGGCAAATGTCTCAGTGAACTCTCTGCTCCATAAACTCACAGAAGCAGCTCAGTCATAGGCTATGGACTGAGGACTGTCCTCCTCCAAATCCACCAGACACTGTGTGAAATCCCGGAAAGGGCTCTTGCTGCCACACACAAAGTTTGAGGGAGTTGAGAGCCTAGGTAACAACCTGAACTGATACATTAACAGTAGTTTTAATTGTTATCAAAACATTCCTCCAGGCTTCAAAGCCAGGAGGTGAACTACCAGTCAATCCATGTGTAATTTTTTAATCATCTCAGAACTTTTAAAATCACCTCCTGAGTTTTACAGGGTGGATGTGTGAGACTCAAAGGTCTGAGACTGGCAGAATTGAAGCAGTGTCAGAGCAGAGCCCAAAAGGTGAGTTATGAAGTATTTCCCTGGAGGATGCTGAGCACCCTCACCTTGGCTCTAAACTACTTCACAGGCAGGTGCTCGGTCTGTCACTGGGTGCACTCAGAGCCTCACAGGACTGAGTCGACAACACATCAGTTACACCATTTACCAAAATGAAGATAATGACATGACAAGTAAAATCAATTTTCATATGGTTTCTAAGCTGAGATTTGCTTCCAGAGGTTAAAGACACAGGGCAATACCCTTCAATGGAGCTAAACAATTTATAGCAGCTGAGGTTCTATCCTTCAGAGCTTAACTGCTAAGAGCAGGGAGAAATTAATTTCTGAATCCAGTGCATGTTCAGCCAAGCTTAAAATAAATGGGGATTATTATTCCTTTCAGGTGAAAAGCAGATTATAGAAATAAATATACATTGTAAGTTTAAAAGAAAGACTCCAGGGAGACAGCTGGATTCAGAGAGAAATTAATCAGAAAGAACTTCTGAAAGCATTGAATATTCTTTGCCATTTCCCAATCGATTCTAAACTCAGAAAGCAAGAAATCAGCCAGCACTTCTAACAGCCACTTTTGGAAGCACAGTCTGCCCAGCAGCGTGATTTGTGGGGCTTGCATGAGTTCCTGGCAGTCACTGCAGATGAATCAGTGGTTTCTTTTTTAACATCATCTCTGATAATAGTCTGGCAGCAAGGAGAAGTGTTGCTTTCCTGCAGTTCAGCTTTGGTCTTTGGTAAACCAGACATTAAGATTCAAAATCTGAGAAGGCCCTAATGTAGAGAATGTAGAGAATATGAGCTAAATATATCCATGCTGCATATCGATTTTCCCCTTGCCAACATGTATACACATCTTTGTCTTCTTTTTTTTTCTTTTTCCTTTTTCTTTTTTTTTTGAATCCGAGATCAGTTCCAAATTCTCAAGCGCTTGGCCAAATTAACAATACCTGTTTGTTATTTCAGATCCCTTCAGTTTTAACTCCTGGTCTACCTTCTCAAAGTACATGCAGAGAGGCTGCACGAGCACAGGCTGCCTCTGGGGTAGGAGGGAGCCTGGGAATCAGACCAAATGCCTCCCCTGTTTCAGCTCTATCAGGGAATTTTCAATCCAAACTCTGCTTTCTCGCCTAAAATGGGTAGTCTGGGTCTTGCTATTAAGAATTATATCATTCTGGGAAAATAAATAAATAAATACTTCTGTGAGATTGCTGTTCACCAACAGTCTTTCTATCAACCAATCTTCCTGGAACAATCTTCTCATTAATTACTAGCTGCACAGTTTGGACCATTAAAGCAAATCACAGTGTAGCACCCAAAATATTGGCCTGGGACCTCTCCTTGTAAAAGCTCCCACTAATCTCTCAGGAAGGGGCTCAGATCAGCCCAAACAATCAAGCTTCAATGATTCCTCGACAACTAATGAAATCTGGCAAGGCAAAAAGAAAAAGATAAATGGGGGAAAAACCCAAAACAAAACCCTTGCTAGTACGCAGAGAAGTTTTTCAAGGTCTCTGCTTTAGGAGACAAAAGCCTCTCACACGCTCAGCTCAGCTTGATGCTATTGACAGCTGAAGCTTTGCTGCAGATTTCTCTCAGTGAATTCCTGTCCCTGAAGTGTGCTTTATCCCCTCGAAACAGCAACAACAAAACAAGGTAGGAGAGAAGTCACTTCAGTTCTTGAAGGTACAGCCATTGACTACAGCCTTTACCTTCCATCTCCACATAAGCAGCAGCCAAGTACTGCACAAACAAACCAAGAAGAATGGATTGGGGAAAAAAAACCAGCAAAACACTAAACACAGCTTTCTTTTCACCTCTTCTAGCACTCAACCAAGCACAGTAAACAGATGTTTCCCTAGGGTTTGGTAAGGAGGGTTGAATTACTGCTTTACAAACAGGTAAAGTAGGTATCCAAGCCTGCACTTTTGCAGGTTAAAGATAGAAAGAGTGGTAACATAACAGTACATATCTCCAGTATTGCTCAGGAACAACCAAGCGTGTGAATAAAAGCAACTGCTAACTTGCTTTTCCTTTTCAAATGCTTCAGTGTCTGACACTCTGCAGGATTGCTACAAGGAACCAATTTTGTGTCTTTATGCTTTCATTAGTTTACTGCTGGAAAATAACAGATCTGTTCCAGTTGATCATTTGGCCCAGTGCCTTTAGAAATTCAAGAGTCTTCCAATCCTTTGTTCAATATACTTTTCTTTCTTCAAGTACTGAATCTGATCCACTTTTGACATCTCTCAAATGTTACAATGGTTTTCCCCACCTCTCATCATAAAGAAGTTATGGGAGGTGCTGCCTCCTGGCCCTTACCAGTCCTTTGTGTAGTCAAAGACTCACACAGGATGTCTTCCCATGCCTTACCCCTACCTTTAAAATTGAAAATAGAAACCATGGGTGTTGTGGCATTGATCCCCCAAAATACTTGTACTCGGACTGGTATTTTGGCTGTTCAGTGGTTTGCAGTTGGGGATGAAAGCCTTTGGTGTGCTGAGCCTAGCTCAGTGACATCAACAGCTGAACCTTTGATTAGCCACAACTGACATGAGAGATATTTTGCCTTCTCTGTACGGTCATTCTGACCTTCATTTACACTTCACTAGGGACGTGGGATCCTGACACTATTTAGGGTTCCTGAGAGCAAAGACTTCTTAATTTAATTTAGCCTTTGGTCTGAGATAGCTGCACTGGCTCGTGCTGACCAACGTGTTTGCACAGCACAAAAGCACATAGACAACAGGGAGAGAAATGGCAACCACAGCCAGATCTCCTTGAAACGTGATCCTGCTGCCCTCTTTCCCTCTCTTGTTGATGTATTATGGATTGAGAAGTAGGAAGGGACCTTGTCAGCCATCTAGCACTGGATGTAGTTCAAGCCTCTTGTTCACAACCACAGCAAACATGAACTGTGTGGGCTAACAAAGACAGGGACTAGTAGGGTAAAAACCTGGCCCTTCTCCTGGTGGGCTTACACTGACCCAGAGCCACAGGGGCCGGGGCAGTCCAAATATTGATTCCCTTCACAGACATGTTTTTCTCAGATGTTCACTCACCCTCCATTTCTTGCTCCATCCCTTGTTTTCAAGAGCCTTTAGAAGATGCAGTTGCTGAGCAATTTCACAGAGCTTTGTGCAGCACCTACTACTTATGGTCCTGAAGGAACCTAAGGGAGAGCACAGTTTATAGGAAAGGAGGTTCTGAGATGGAAAGTGCACAGGAAGAAATATGACCTGCATCTTGACCAACAAGGCCACTCAGCAGTCCCCTGCCAGGAAAAGCCACAGTGAAGCCAATAACTATCATTCAGCAGAGAACAACACTTCTAAAGCAGAGAATAAACCAATCCTTCCTTAAGTCATATCTTTCCTTGCCCTTCACAACAGCAAAACAACTTGTGTGCATTAATGATGCACCTTCTGAAATCAAGTTACCTTGTTTTTCAGCAGTGCCTGCTTTTTCATCTGACACCTGGGGAAGATTCCTGCAGGAAAGACTGCCCTTGAAAAGCAAGTGCCAGCTACAGGTATGGGAAACCAAGGCATTTTTCCTGTGCCTTTTAATGTATCAGAATAAGTAAAGCCTACATCTGTTCCCTGATCCTGGAACCACTCTACTTCTCCACTAGTCCCTACCAGAAAGATTAGGAAGCTGTTATGAGCACTAGAAAAATCTAGGTCTCGATGACCCAGCTCAAGGATTTTCTCCTTAACCAGTATAGAGAGTAATGATGCACAGTGCAGTTTAAACAGAACCAAGAATGGCTGTTGTTCAGTCTTCTGCTTTGGATTTTTTCAATGTTTTATTAGGAGTTGATTGACAAAGAAGAAACGAAATAAAAGGAATAACAAATTCATAGCCTGCCTAGCAGGGAGAAGGGAAGAATGCAACAATTTTACAAGACTGATAAATTGGAATGAACACAAACTCCACAGCCATGACCTTTTAAAGTGTCACTTGTACTGAGAGCACTGGCATGGAACGGTGATTTTGATTTGTGCTGTGATCAGGAACACTGAGAAAATCCAATCTGCACTTTGACATCAGCTGAGGCAGATCAGCCTTTGCCAGTTAATTTAGAAAAGCCCAGGATGTTTTGTGCTGCAAGGTAAGAATGAACATCTGCCCTCCTTCCCCTTGATTGCCCACTGAATCCACAAGACCTGTTTAGGGGCAATGTAACATGGATGTGACTTTTTCAACCATTCCTCAGCCTAAAGCTCATTTCCCCAGTGGAGAGTATAAGGGGTAGTGTGGGGCGTCATTGTCAGCACTACTGCCTTCTGTCAAACTGCTCCTTCAGAAATATCTGAAATATCTGTCAATTTGGCAGCCTCACCATCAGATGACTGCCCTAAGACAAGGAGGCCCACCAGGACAAGTAATGTCCAACCAACTAGCAAAGATTCCTTCTCCTAGACACTACAGGTCACTTGTGGTGTTTCGAAAAGATCTTCTGCTGCACAAACTGTTTTAGAGGTAATTACTTCCCTCCAAAGATATGCTCTTCAAAGACAGGCAGGGTTTGAATAAATATGGGTGTATATGCTTGCCCAAACCTGGACCCATATTGGTTACATTATGTCCACAATGGAAAATCATTCTCTCACAGATCTACCTTTTACACAGTGATGCACCAAGTTCTGTCAGGGATGAAAACATGGATATAGACATGTGGTGAAAGTTTTATGGGAGAGGTAACACAAGCCACAGACTCCTTGAAGAGCATGTCTGTGTCATACATTGTCCTGCTAAAAAGAAAAACCCTTCCTACATCACCTTTTACAAGGATACAGTAAGTGAGAAGGCAATCCAAGGATAGCACCACCATAAGGTACAAATTCTGGCCCCATATCTCCTTTACTCCTATACTTTTTCCTAGCTGTTTACCCTGCCTTAAACAAGCATTTAACTTTAGTTTACTCTAATCTGGTTTGATGGGTTTCAGCTGAAAGCAGTTTGTGTTACTCTCGTATGAGCCCAGAAGCTGTTAAAACAGAAGGGAAAGCTGGTATTTCTAACCATGCATACAATCAATAAGCCCTGGAAAAACACAATGGGCATATCTGCAGCCTGACTTCATAAAAGTCTTAGTTCACTTGGGAAAGCTCTACTATGCTGAACAGCAGCTCCATATCTTTGGAAGTTAAAGCATAATTCTTTGTAATAATGAAGAAATAGAAAACTGAAGAGCACGTGTCACTGAGTGGATTAAGTAAGGAGGTTGCTTTCTATTAATACAGCATGGGAGAGAGGGGAGTAGAAAAAAAGTACTGGCAAAGAAAAAGGGCTATTGAGCTAATGGGCAAATCTGGTGCAAGAACAGAGGAGAGATAACTGGCCACAAACTGGGAAGTAGAAATTAGTCTTCAAAACTCCTCATGATTAAAGCATGTGGTTCTGGAAGGGCCATTTCCTCAAGCCACATAGGACCTTTGGGCCCTCAGTTCCCAAAAAAATACGTTAAAGCATTATGGCCTTGCAGAGGATTAAACTACAGCTCTGCCATGGATGAGCTTGGCTCCATGGGCACAGCAACCAGCTGGGAAGGGAAAAGAGTTTTTGCAAAAATCCATTGCACTGAGGATTATTTGAGAAAGAACACAGAAAATAGTTCCTTGCCCTCTTCCCTTACAACCAACTCTGTCTTGGTCAGCACAAATCTTCCCCTCTCAACTACATTAAGATGTTGCAAGGATGGCAAACAATGAAATGATTTCTCAAAGGACTTTTCATACTTATCAGCCTGGAAGACTAAAATTAATCCAACCCCAAGTTGAAGCAAAGGGACTGGCAATGCCTGGAGAGCCCTGTAAATGTGTCTTTCAAATCCCTTTTTCAGCTCTTTACAGACTTGATGAAGCTGCACATAATTTAAAAATATTTGGAAAACCATGAGGTTATTTTTCAATTGCCAGACATTTGTCTTTATCTCGCAGATTTTCTCTGCCCTATTTCAGATTGCCTAAAAAAAGTGAATAAAATTGCAGCATTGCATCCTGCCATGGCTTCAAGACCCCATCCTGCAAACCCTGCCACTGCGTCCAGATGACTTTGCCCACAGCACTAAATGTAATACCTTTCTAAATTAAAAGGCAGGTGTGATACAAGGGTTTTTTTTTTCATTTTTCTTTGGTATAAATAAAGAGAAATTCCTGAGCACAAGTAGATAATCCATGAATAATTCATCACCCCATGTTCTCTTCCAGATGTAGAGACCCATGTGCAGATTCCTGCATCTTTGAGTCTCCTGGGGGGCTTGGATAGGATTGAGAGACAGCCTTCTCTTATGCTAAATCTTATTTCATCTCTTAGACCTGTGCTAGCAGCTCTCTCAGGCTGCAAGCAACCTCCCTGATGAATTCCCTCACCCCCTTCTCTTTGTTTGCTATTCCTTTCATTTGCTTTGTCCGAGTTGCTTACACAGAATCACACCCTGCCTCACAGCTCTTGCAAAAAGGAATAAAACATAGTGAAATGTTTTACATTTGCACACAGAAACATGTCTCTCATCACAGATGTGTGTTGCCCCAGGTTTAACTGCGTGGACACACATCTGACTGCGCAGAGGAAAGTTACCAGATTCTGCTTTGCATCAGACAGGTCAGAAAAAGTCCAGAGTCCTTCCCTGGCCAAACTACTTTTTCATTTTATTGAAAAATGTTGGTTTGCATTAAAGGAATAGCAGAACACAGATAAAGTATTCCTTCAGTTTTTAAATTGCATAATGTAATAGAGAATATTAATCCAAGCATACACAAAAAAAAAATCATATGCTTCCCCAGCCACAAATGTCATTAGAATTACTTTCCAGATTTAGAAAGTTCTTTCCAAGTTTAGAAAGTTCTTTCCAAGTTGTCTTGAGTGGCAGTTACTAAATTAGGCTGAAAGTCATCCATCTATTCTATTTTCTCCCCAGAAAACATATTATTTTAAATTTATCTCATAACGATTTTTTTAATGCCTTTTTAGTAACAATAGGAAAAAGAATGGAGGGTGGGGGTTCTTTTGTTTTGATTTTCATTTTATCCAACAGTATTCAGATTTGAGTCCTTTTGATAGTGCTTACAACTGGATATTTAAATGTAGGAGGTTTTTCAATGAAAAATGCAATTTTTGTACTTAAAAAAAAAGTTATAAGTGTTTCAACCCACTCAGGGAAGAAAATATATATTGAGAAACCAAATATTGGGTCCAGCACTGACAAAGGGGTCACAGAGGTCACAGAACCAAGACAACTTCATAACAGTGATGAGAGTTCCACAAGAAGGACATTTATGGTGAGAAAAATACAACACAACAGAGTACTTAGCTGGACCCTTCTCCAAAGGGTAGTCATGAAACTTAGAATCAATCACAAAGTCACTCTTAATTGCCAGAAAGAATAGCTATCAACTTCTAGGTAAACCAGGACTGATAATATTTGCTTCCATCTTTTTCTGTGCTGCTACTGTATTGACTGAAGAGATGATTTTACCCCAGGTTGTAGTATGAAAATACATAAACTGAAGGGAGCACCTCACTGTTTCTCACAGCCATCCTTAAGGTTTATCCACATTTCTCAGGGACTTGTCTAAAAACACCCTCACGCAGCCGTCTAAGAGAACAGCAGGACTGTAGGGACAGAAACAGAAAACTGGCCATGCATGAGGACTGTCACCTCCAGAAAGAAAAATTGAGAACAGATACAGAAAAATATTTCTCTTAATACTCATTTATAGTGGTCTTTAGACAGCACAAGGAAAGCCAACACACACACAGAGTCCATTCCATGTCTGCCCTTCCCACTCTGCCTCGCAAACAGGACTCAAACCACACCAAATACTTGGAGGGTTTTACCACTCCCCTTACTCCATGTTTTCAGGGCTGGTGAGGTCATCAGCTTTCATACACAGAAAAAAAATCTGAATTCAGCATGAGGGAATTTTACAATTGAGTTCATCTGGAAGAATGCCAGTTCAGGGAAGGAAGATAGATCTTGTTTTAAGATGTGTTTATTTGCAATCCTTACACCTACACGCACACATTTGATTATTAATGCAGGTATCGTAAACAGGGCTCTCGGCATGCCTGTTTCTCTGGGAAGAAGCTGAGCAGAAAGGAAATGACAAAACATTTTCTAGAGTCCCTACTATGCTTATAAAATTACTATTCCAACTGTGAAATAATGCTGGGTAGCACAAATTAAAATTGTGGGTGTCAATGTACTACTGGAATGTGTCTAAGTGTTAATTTCTATATAACATTAACACCAAGGGATTACCTTTAGTCATACTTGAGTCAGACCCACTGGGCAGCTCCACCACCAGAGCCACAGTTGGTTCTCAGCCTTGCCGTCCACATTGCTATGACCAAGGGCAGCAGTTAACACTTGGCACCTGGTTATTAGTGTTTATTAGTGGAAATATTCTGTGCTGTATGAGTCAGCCCTACTGAGTGCACGGGTATATTTAGGTGTATTACACCACTGCCTTGATTGAGGCTGTGCTGCTGCTTATTGAGCTGCAGTATCAGCCCCCTGCAAGAGCAGAAATGATTTGAGGCTGGGCATAGTGGCTGTGTGGGTGACCCTTAGGAACAATAGCTGGAAGTGCTCATAGCCAGCCTAACACATAACTCATTTAGCACATTGCAAGTTTTACTTGGTACAGGGAGAATTGTTATTTGAGAAAATCAGCAGGACATCAACAGGTACTCAGGGTCTGACCTCTTTGTGCACCTCTGAAACACCCAGGAGAGCCCCCAGCTGCAATTTAAGGCACTCAATTACTGTAGACACTTCTGGGTGATTCTGTGAGAACCAAGTGAAAATATATTTCCCTTTCCTCCATGGACAGCAAGTGAAACAAACAGTTGATCAGCTGAATCAGAAGAGAAAAATAACATTAAATATTTTTCCAAGCATCCACTTTAAAACTCCTTAAACCTTCCAATAAATAAACAGTATCTTATGTCTTGCAGTTTTTCTAATTTACCACTATATTTTGATAATCAAATTATCAAACATTTGACATGGCATTTAAAGCAAGAGAATTAGAACACAGGAGGGTGTGCAGACAGGAGGGAAAGGAAAACACTGGAGCCAGCTAGTACATCAACAGAATGACACCCTAGAGGAAGAATCTGAGATATCAATCTATTTTTCATCATCAAACTAGTGATACATCATTTAGCAATTAATTGGGAGCTAAAAACATTAACTATTGATTCCAATTAGCTCTGAGGTGTAATTAATTGGTTTCTTTCCTTAAGATCTCCAATGTAAAATAGCAGTTTGTAAGGCTGTGCAATGTGGGAAAAACACAACAGCTTACCAGAGCACAGCAGCTTTGGACACTAAAGGAGAATCCAGTGCATTTAATCTGGTTGGGAAATTGTCCCTGCTTATTATTTAATTATGTGCAAAAGAAATTTATGGTTTATTTGTTTTTAGCAGTATTAAATCTGTGCTCTCAGGGAAGAGCCAAGCAATCTAAATAACAATTCTGAGAGTCTTCTAATGAGCCTATTGACAAAGAGAGGAAAACTATTTTTATAGCTGCATACCCAGAAGGTTTGCCCAGCTTTTGGGGTATTAGTTCCTGGCTCAGGATCTCCATGTGCTACCTCAGTCCCAGGGAACACTTTGTCATCCAGATTCATCTCTTTACTCTCCTGTATTGCTTCATTCTTCAATTTAAGGTCCAGAAACCTATGGGAGGTGACTAATGTCTTTTCCTGAATGTGTGTCAGGGCAGGTGTGTAATTCAAGCTACAAATAGGAACCTTGTGTATTACAATTTCAGATGTCTTGGGCCAAGCTACAGGTGCTGTAAATACCCAGAACTTTATTGACTTCTGCACCATAGAAGTATCCTGCATCTATTTTCCGCTAACCACAGCTACACCCAATTACCAAGCAAGCCCTGAAAATAGTTTAATAATTATACAATTAGCCATGATTTAGAGAGTTGGATTTTGCACACAGATGGAGGTTTGATGAGAGACTGTACTGGAGCAAAGGGGGCTGATTTGGATTTCAGCCTTCTCCAGCTATTCCACAAGGTAAAGCTCATCTCCACAGCAGCATTCACATGGACTTGGCTCTTTGGGGGGACAGCAGGGAAGCAAAGCAGGTGAAGAAACCCAGCAGAAGTTTCCACATTAGTGGCTCAAGATGCTCTGTCTCCTGGTTGCAGTTCCCAAGACCATTGTTCTCATTATAAACAGTTGACTCAGAAACATTGCAAAAGATTTCAAATAAAGCACTCCCGCCCCATCCCCTGCTGCTCCCTTCCCAATACACAGAGATGCTTAAAACAAACCAGATGTGCTTCATAGGGCTGTTTTGTGATAAAATCCTCAGAAGGCTCTTGCTCTCCCAGCCTGTCCTCAAGTATTAGAAGTGGCTAGTTCATTTCCGTAAGTTATTATGTAAAATAGCCTGACAGGCCAGGGTGCTGAGGAGATGATTTCCCTTCTCTAATGGGACTTTCACACTCTCCTGATGATATACAACTTTAATAAAATGCATAAAAAGAAAGTTCAGCTGAGTTGGGCATGTGGTGCACAACTCAATCCCATTCCCCCCTCGGGCACTAATTTAAAACGTATCCCAGGATGCTGATAGTCATCCAGAGTGCTGAGAGCCTGGTGAAAATTCACACAAGTTCATCACTGGAAGGTCATAAACTGGCAACACCATTTTGCGTAAGGATCCCCAGGTGATTTTCATTCCCAGCACAAAGGTAGGATACATCTGATTCAGTTGATAAAAAGACACGAGGTAATACTAATTGGTTCTGTAGTAGCACTTTCAATCCCTTAAACTTTTGGATAATATTTTTCACTGCTGCATTTTATAACTTGGAAGAGTCCCAGGTGGCCTGAGAGGTCACCAACACAGCGCAGAGTCAGACACACTCAGTCCCAAGGTGTTATCAAGTAGTACCAGGTTCAAAACATCACTGCCAGCCTATCACAAGCTCTGCTGGGGCTTGACCAACCTTCCGCAGAAGGTAAAACTATCTCATGACTCTTCACAGCCCTTTCAAAAGGCCTGGGAAACACAAATAGTGCATTACAACTGTACCCTAACTACCCCCATCAGCCCAGGTATCTCAAGTGCATGAGGAAACAGGTACAAGGAAGGGAAGGACATAATCAAAAAGGAGAGGGAAAGGGGAGAAGTGAGTAGAATAAAAAAGTCCAATATCTGCTTATAATTGCTCAAATTATCTGAATTTCCTCTTGCTGAAAGCCATTATTCCCTGTAGTCCTCCCCTTCATCATCCAACCTTAATATTGCTAAATCCTTCATGCATGTGTCTGCTCAGGTATAAAGACCTTCAGGACAAAGCACAGGCCAGACATGCTCTGTGCAGGGTTTCTCATCCCTCCCACCTCTTCAACCAGTCATGCAGAAGGCTCCCATTTGTCAGTGTGATTCAAATCCCTCATCAAAATTCAGCCAAATGGTATTTGCAAAGAGTTGACCCTCCTCTGGGTCATTATTATGTAAGGAAATAAATTGCAAAGAGAGAATGAAAAGACCCAGGTGGATGGTCACACAATGGGAAGGCTGCAGTGATCCCAGTGCTGCCATGTGCTGCATGTTCATCCTCAACGCTTTAAGGACAATATTCTCTGCTTTCCAAAAAACACAGCCCCCTTTAATAGAAGAAAAGCTTATGAGCTTCCCCACAGAGAGAACTGTTTGATTAGAGAGAGGTTGATTTTCATTCTAGCTCCAGTAATGCCGGGAATTAATAATTTCTATATCAGCAAATGCAGGAGTTATACTGAAGCAATTATGATGAGGGAAGGTTACTATCTAAAATTTCATTTCGGATTTCTGTTGTTCTTTTTCCAGTATTGCAGTTCTGGCACCCTGAGCAGCACCACCTTGCACCAGGCATTATATAAATGTAGAAGGAAATAAGGATCCTTGTCCCCAGCCCAAGGCAAACAATACCAAATGGACATAGTTGATGAGGAAAAAGAAATGGTGAAGTCAGCATAGGCTGCCATGAGGGCACAGCACTGAGGATAGTCTCTGCCTCTCAGGTAATAAAAGACATGTCTGTTTTAATACATAATCTCTTTAATGAATCACAGTGGGTGAAGTCACAGATGCTCCATCTGAAGGGTACAGGGGGTTAAGATCACAAAGCAATCTCATGCTTTTTCTAATGACAGCATTTGTCTTTGCTTCACATCACATTGGATTGAGCAGTGAAATAGGCAACTAAAATAATTTCCAAGAAATAATTACTTTTTGTTGAATTTTCTTTGGTTTTTTTCCCTTGGGTTTTGATTTTTGTTGTTGGGTTGCTGTTTGGGTTTCTTTCTAATTTAAAAACCTTATTTCTTTTGGAATTAGAGTCTGGGGGAAGAAACCAACAAGAAACCAACAAAAACTAACAAATACCAAGTTCAGCTACAGTTGACTTATATCTCAAAAAAACACAATTTGTTTTCCCTAGTCCCTTTTGAAAGGGCATCTTGACATTTGTAAGAGAAAGTATCTAGATATGTGAATGCCATTACTTGTTTTCTCCAAGTCTGAGATCTCCCAGTTGTGAAAAATGACAGTAGATGCTGTAAAAACACAGAACACAAAAGGGGTGACCTCTATCCCAGGGGCTGTAGCAGAAGCTGGAAAGAAGAAGACAGAGCAGAACCAGACAAAGAGATAGAGATGAAGAGAAGATTTGGGAGTGCTGGCACCATGGGCTCGCATGGCTGCTCACCAGCAGCTGCCCAGCTCAAAATGTCATGATTCCCAGTTTGTCAGGAGTGACATTATCTTTGGTATTCAAAAGAGCCAGGCAGCTAAATAAGGATGAAAAATTCACAAGGGGGGAGAAAAGAGTGATGAGCCTAGTGATGTTAATTGTTCTAGATATTTCTGTCTTTCTTATGGCACAGAGGGCACAAGGGTGACCCAGCTGGTCAGGGGGGGCCTGTGTTTCCTACCTTGGGGTTTTCTCCCCCCAAAGATGAAGGCATGAGAAAATGGGCTGGCAGCAAATCTCCCTTATTGCTCTCTCTTCACCCCTCTCTTCCTTTCCCCTCTCCCCGTCCTGAGGCTATCTGGGGACATTCATATCCAAAAATATATGGGCACATAAAAAAAAAATTAAAACATCCTGAGGATCCAATATCATTCATCAAAGAGACAGCCCTTGCTCGTTCTGATGACAATGGTGCTAATCTTATCCCCTGGCTGCTACCCAGAAGTGACATAACACTTGAAAATGTGTGTTTGTTTTAGAGGCTATTTACCACAGGAGGGGAGACGGGGAGAGATGCGAAGGCAGGAAACGAGCTGGATTTGTGGGCACCCCAGATCAGATCCTTGGTCTATCACAGTCCATTTGCACAGCTCTATGTCACATTTTAGATCCATCAATACAGAGGTGAGCAAAAGAATCCTTGTGCAAAGGACTTTAATCTCTTTTGGATCCCTTTGGGAGCTGAATATGCATCAGTAAGAGTGGCACAAACATTGAGGGAAATATCAGCTGATCCCTCTTCAGTACCTGGACTGAGGTGACCCCATTGAGCAGCAAACAGTCATCTTTTATTTCAAGACTGATTCTCTTTCTTTAGCATGAACTCTGGAGTGATTTAAAGGCCACAGGACCTGCTCTTCCAGCATCACTATGGTAAAAATAAGTGGCTAACTCAAGAGGCATCGATCTGCATGAGCTTCAGTCTAAATTAAGAACACTCCCATCAGAAACCCCTAATGCAGACATGCTGTACTCATGCAAAGCAAAGCCAGATTCCTAATAGGAAAATTACTTCAGCATCTTACCAGGTTAATCCATGCCACTATAAAGCCTTCCTGCCAAATATAGGCCCCTCATCCAGATCTGTTGGAGGCAGTATAGTCAAACCGGCTGTTAAAATCACAGCCAGCTCCCCAAATGCTTGTCAAAGGCTCATTTCAGAGCACCCAGGTCCCTCCTGGCCCCACCATGGGGCTTTCCAAGATGCCTATCTTGGAGAGAATGAGAAAAAACTCAATCGCTTTAAAAACAGATCTGAATTTTGCACATATGTATATACACACACGTATCTACATATATATATATATGATGTGCTACCATCAGACATGGCATGATGGGTAGTCTGTAGTTTCAGAGGCCATTGAACAAGAAATTAGGTTTGCACTATTTATCCTGTAATAGATATGCAGGGACTAAGAAACCAAGTGAAACGATTTAAAATCATGGTTCTAAATACACATTTCATGGAGACTTTACTAATTCACTAGTCCCTAATTAGTACCATGTGAGAACAGAGAAGGCTATTTTGAAATTTCACAATAAAGTAAATTAATCACCATTACATGATTTAAACTCCAATATATTTGCAACCAATAAATATTCGGAAAGCATAAAGTGACGGGCTGATTAGATCTAAAGTAAATATATTTCATTTAGTGCTTCACTTGATACGAAGAAAGAGAAGCCCCACATTGAGCTGCACCAAACCACATGGGCTCTCAAGGCAAACACAATCACCACCTCTCCTTCCCAATTCTTGTGTTTCTCTTTGCTCATCAGAGGAGCTGCCACCAAGAGGGGAGACTTTGTCCCTTTCCTCCTGCATGGGGATGTTGGACATGGTGTTCTTGTAAAGGCATATCTGGGACACAAACCTTACCTGTAGGAAAGCCTGAGACTAAATCTGATCTGGGTGATGAAGCGCTGGGACACCCTTTTGGGGCAGTTTTAGCTGACATTGCACACCTTGAGCTGTACTCCCTGTGAATCAATTATGAGGAAGAGCCTCTGCCATAGGAATGCAGTAGCAAACCGGTCCAAAAAGGTAGATGGGAAGTAAGGGCAAGGAGAGCAGGCTGTAAGAACACCAAGAACAGAACTCATTCTCTGACTGTGGAATTCACCAGCCCACCCCTGCTCAGCATCTTCATCAGTACACAGTACATCAGGACATAAAAAGCCTAATCCTGATAATACCTGATTTCTAATCACAGAGTCCAGTGTGCTTCCTACACATTGTGTTTATTCTTTTAGGATATGTATTTTTTGTTGGGAGCCATGTTTTTCACTATGAATTTTATTGAAAAAGCAGAATGAAAGTGTGGAAGTGAGTAAGCCAACTTCTTCAGTTACAACTCCAGCAAGATTGATAGGTCACCTGATTGTCCTAGGCTCCACAAAGAGAAATGGGCTGGATAAGCCCTGACTTATTGCCTGATCCTCCCATTGCCTTTCAGAACAGTTTTGCCTGGCTTTGTTCAAATAGACTGAGATGACATGTAAGAATTACTTTCTTTTTTTTTTCTTTGAACGCTTTGTGTACGACTCTTCAAATCTGGCTTAAAAATCCATCCTTCAAAGAATAGAAGTCAATCCATGAATCCAGCCTCTTTTGGATACTCAGGCTCTAGAAGGTTACAGAAGGCCAGTGTATAACAGAAAATCTCCCTAGAACACTAATCTGTGCCTAGCAATTTGACAAGATAAAAATTTGATAACACATTGGCTGGCTGTGATTGCCCAGGGAAAAACATCTCCTTCATAATAATCTTATTATAAGCGAGTAGCTCCATTTTTGCTCCAATTCTTTGTGCAGAGCAATTTATTTTTATGGCTAGTAAAAGGAAATAAATTTCTCAGAAATGGCTCCTCAGTGAATCAGGGTCTGTGTAGCTCATTTTACGTTTATAGATAAGCAAAAGGTCAATTGAATGTTATGTCTTTTATTGCACAGCCTGCTAAGTCTTTGCGTAACAGGAAGAAATAATACAACCAATCTAACGTCCCCCCCAGGAGGCTGGTTTGAGGGGAGCCTTCTGTTTGGTGAGGTTGGAGCAAGACATGGAAGACTGGTCACTTGTCACAGGGTATTTGTCTTGCTTGCAGGGTTTAATAGAGTGCACAAGATTAGATACAGTAGTTATTGCTGGTAAGGAATGCACTGGGACCCTCTAGCATTTCACTGGTTCTCATCACACATAGATACACCCAATAACATTAACTCATTAGATAGTGCTCAGTGTCTTCTGTGGAGTTTCCATCCCTCACAAAAGAAGCTGAAAGCATATCCCCCCTCACGTACATTTGATTTAAAGTGTGGATCCCTACAGCATTACCCTGCTCCAGTTTTACCTGCTGAGAGTCACCCTACTGAATTAAATCTCACCCTTTTCCCATCTTGCCTTTTTTCTTGTGCTGCATTGTCATAACAGGGGCTGCAATCTCCACTGACCTTTAAGAGAAAGGATTAATGTGAAAATGGTTAATGCAGCAAGCATGGCTGCAAAGCCTCATGGCACATTACTGCACTTGCTGGGAGAAAAAAACCCTCAATAACCAGTTTCCGATAAGAGCAGCTCCTGTGAACACCTACCAGTACGTTCTTGACATTTTGAGTGTGTTCACAGGCATAACACTGTGCAGAGGGCAGCAAGTGCCAGAGCCTGGTATTTCCAGACTGTATTGTGTTTTCTTGCAGGATATAAAGCAAAAAAACATGCTGAACAGATCCAAACAGTTGCTCATTACGCATGCACAGCTCTCATTCCATTTCCATCCTATCTCCCTTTTAGGAATCCTTGCTATGAGCCCTCTCCTCTGTCCTTAGGTCCTTTTCTCTTTAGAGTTGCCTCATCCTCTTCACACACCAGTCCCACAGTCTACAGAAGCAGGGCATAACCTGTCAGTGCTCACCAAATCCTCTGATCCAGTCTTTGTCAAAGCCCAGTTGAAGAAACAGAACAGACAAAAAGGTCTCATATTTTTGGAGAGTTAATAAACCCATCAGTGCATATTTTCTCTATGATCTGGCTGCACTGTAGAAAAAGCAAGTCCCAACTATCCCTGTCAGAAGTTCTGCTAGTTTGATAAACACAGTGATCCTCTTGCTAATAAAACTGTTTGAGGAAGACAAGCCTTGTGCTTCCACCTTTGCTCTGATGGATTTGACCTGCATGCTCCTGGGTCTGTAGAGACACAGGGAGAGCAAATGAGCTATGACTGAACCCCCATTTATGAACAAATCACACTCTAACCTCACTTTACATGTAGTTAAATATCTTCACTAGTTATTTAAAGCTCATCAGAGAGAGCATTACTCAAGTAGCTTTTTAGCAGCAATTCTGTCCCAGAACTTTTATTGCAATTGTGTGTGTATTGTCCACATGGCTCAGCACCTGCATTCTGTACCCTTCCTGCTCTCCTTTCTCATTTATTGTTTGATATCTGAATTATGTGCCAGCTACACTGTTAAAATGAGCTCTTCAAAATAACCTTTTCCTCATCCACTGAAGCAGTTACAATTCCCTGACATAACTCATCTAATCACCACCTCAATGAGCAAGGCTTAATCTAAATGCATGTACTGAGCACCTGCCACATGTACTCTTCATTTATCTTACACAGCTTTACATTAAAATCTAGCGTGGACCTTTGATACATTATAGATGACTATATCAGGCTGTACATGGCGTAAATTAGGACCAGCCACTCAGAGGACATTACAATTATCTCCTCGCCGATACATAGCTTTAATTAATCTACTGCCACCTTGAGGGATTAACAATCAGATCCCAGGCTATACATGGCAAGAACATGAAATGCAAAATCCTGATTATTTTGGCACCCTTGGAGCACTTGAGCTGTAAAAATTAAAATGCCTTGGAAGGAAGAGCTCGGTGTAGCTGAGGGATTGTATTACCTGCCAGTGCAACTGACTGCACACTCACTGCACTCAAGAAACGTCCCCAAGACAAGCCTGAATTTTTTAGCAGGGGGAGAGCAGACAGAGTTCACTGTTGACTTGTCTAAATTGACTGGTTTTCACATAAGAGGTAACTGGAAGTTCAGCCTTTTTTTTTTTTTCTCTTTTGTCTCTGTTTTTTAAAGATAGCATGTAAGTGACGCAGTTTAGCTTGTCTAGTCTCTTAAGGATTTTTCTATGCATTTTATATTCTGTCATTGGCTTACCAAGAAGAGATCATTTCCTTAGGGAACAAAAATGGTTGAGGTCTAATGGACTTGTTTTTCCAGCTTCCAGTTATTCCAGAGAAGCAGCAGCCTGGCTGCAGTCTCTGTATCTGCAGACAGGCTGCAGATTGCACTGCGATTTTCCAATCCTGCCCTTAGGATAATGACTGTGATGCATGGTAACAGGTTTCCACAATGCACATGTGGAACCAAAAACTCCAACTGAAAACCAACCCCACAAAAGCCTCCAAAGGTTTTCTAAAAGACTGACTGTGCATGGCAAGTCCTTTCATGGCAAGCCCTTCCTGCTTTTGTAGCACCAATGGACAGGACACTGCAGGAGTCCAGGGTGGCTTTCAGTCATTGTGTTATCCTGATGACAAGACACACAGCTTTATATACATCTTGAATGACAGAGGCAAATATCTTGGTTCTATTTCCAGCTCCAGTCCCTGTTCCCTACAGGCCCTCTGCAGATGAGCATTTTGGGTTGCTCATCAACAATGTCAGGTTGGCAAGACCAAGCTGTCCCAAGGTACTCCAAAATAGGTTGTAAAATGCAACTGCTCAGTGAAACATCCATGAACTCACCCTCAGAGAAGGCACCTTATGGTACTGTCCAACAAATCTTTCCCGAAGATGCCATCCCAAAACACCAAAGACATTTTCATTTTTCTAATAAAGGTTCCTTATAAGGGGGGATAGTGCATGTGTCTGCATATTTAGAAGCTTGCTAAAAGCAATTCAGAGAAACAAACCCAATACAAGTAATGTATGTCTCTGGATATATAGAATACATCTTAGATGGGCGTGAGGTAAGTGATATTTTTGGTGATAGAAGGCAGTAAGTAGTAAATCAGAAGAAAGAAGAAATCAGAAGAAAGAAGAAAAGAAATAAAACCCACAAAACTCAAGATATTTCTTAGCTGTGAAACTCCATGGCCAGCAGAGCTATGTAAATATTACTGTACCAATGATCTGCTAGTCTCTGTGGCATTGTTTAAAATTAGACACAACCTTAGTGATGCTAATGACTTTCTGTTAATTTCCAGAAGCATCACAAGACTTAAAACCTCCTTTCTCACATCAGTGACTATATGTACCTCTCATCACTAGGAAAACCAAGGAAGAACTCCTCCCAAAATAAATGGAGCAGAAAAAACATGGGCTTCAAAAGGATCAACTCTGCATTTTCCAATATATACATGAATTCATAAAAGCAACAAACCAGATTACGTTTTTTAATTTTTATTTATAATAAATGCAATAATAGAATCTATCTTGCCTCATGCGACATTTTAATTCCATAAGAGAGAGAATATTAAAAAGGAGGGGAACTGAAGACAAAGCCATGTTATTTTGACAAAAGCAGCTATTACACAGATTGCCAAAATTGAAGTCAGCAAATACTATACATAAACAAGCTGAATACACTTCCACCTTCTCTAAGTAGATATCTGGACACACATCACAGAGACATTAACATCACCAGATGTGCAGAATTCTCTAAATTTAGTTCAGGATCAGGTTTTTTGTTGTTTTGGGGTAGCTTTTTTTACTATTATTATTTTGTGGGTTTTTTAAAAAAGCTCATTTGCTTTGCTTAGGAAGTAGTCAAGAAGGTTCTGAAAGGTTTCTGAACTGAGTGGCTGTCAAATGCCCAGCATAAATCAAACTTGACAGGGCAACGGGGATTGCTGATTTAACTCCCCCCAGAACCAGCTTCTATTCAGATCAATATAAATCTCCAAACGTTTAGAGTAAATGTAAGTAAAATCGTTCCAGTACCATAAACATTCCTTTCATTGTTTTTTCCCCCCTTCTTTTCCCCCAGATGCCATTTGGATGGGGCTCTGCAAGCCCTCCTCCATTTGACACTCTGGTTCCCCGAGCTGGCTGTCAGTGTTTGATTAATGGTTCAGATCATGCACACCACATTTGCCAGAGACATGAAATACTCTGTTCAGCTCTGCCTTTGCAAGGCATATTCTCCCTCAGATAAGCTGCTGCAGTCCCACAGTGTATTTTCATGCCTTGCTTTCCATGGGACCTGTGAAATTTCTCCCCAGCAGTCAAGCCACAAGCTGAGGTTTTTCATGGCAGGTGGCCCAACTTTGTTATTGTTTAAATTGCACCATGATGTGAATGGAACCACATTGGTCACGTCTTGTACATCAGTGTTATGCACTTAAAAAAAAGATAACATTCCCATGGTGTTGGAGTTCCTCTTTAAACTGTAAATGGAAAATGGATGTGTGTGTGTGTGTGTGTGTGTGTGTCTAGAATTGTCTTTATACAGAAAATATTATAGAGTTATTGTGGAAGAAATATCTGGACTGATGTGTATTTTCATTGCTGCTCAGACTCTAGGGATTTTCATCCAAGACTTTTCCTTCAGGCAGCAATCTAGTAAGGGAGATTAATCAGAGTCCTTGAAAGTGATAGTTCAGATGGCAGGTGAAGAAGAGCTGTGCATGCTTGCTGAACTGAATCCAAGCAATAACCCAGTCCAGGTTTCCATGAGATACTCTCCCCTCCCAATCAGGTCAGAAGCATGGAGTTTGGGAACTCTTTTCTTTCCTTTTTTTTTTGTTTTGTTTGTTTGTGGGTGTTTTTTGTTTGGGTTTTTGTTTTTGTTAAGGATGTTGCAATGATTTTTACTTCTGGACTCATGTACTTATCTAAAGCATCTGAGTCCCAGAAAGTCAGACAACCCAGTGAAGAACTCCAGCTGGAATAAGCTTTGGAGCTTGGATAGATGCTGCCTGGCTGGATTTAAAAGGGACTGAACTCCACAATAAAGTTCTGAGTGTTGATTAGACAAAAATAATTTGACCTAGGACCTTCACAGGATTTCTATAATTGTAGAGACACAAAAAGGGCCACACAGCTGCAGAGAGGAAGACTGTGGCACAGAGAAAGGAGAAGTCACTGACTTTTCCCTTTTCTCCCTCATTGTCATCCCTCATGACTTTACAGAAAACAAAATTCTGAAGGTCTAATCTGTTCCATGAATCCAGTTCCAGTGTGAGCATTTAAAGACAGCCGACTCACAAACATTTAACACGAATGAAATTGAGCACAGCCCTATCCTCAAACAGCTGGATTAAATTCTGTTCCATGCTCAATAGAGAACATCTTGAGTCTGTTCTGTTCTTCAATTTTCACTAATTGTGAAGTTTTCTAGGAACCAACTAGTACAAGAGCAAGCAAGACCTAATGTCTCCAAGCCAGAAAAATCAAGGAGATGCCACTGAAAATGTGTAAGTGCTCATCTTATTTACTTCTTTGTGAGCTTCTGGGCCTCCGTTGTACACAAGCAGGTTTTACTCAGAAGAGAATAACTGCAGCTCCAAAAGCTATTTCACTGAAGAGCAAGAGTATCTTTTCCCTATTTTTCAAAAAAAATAAACCAACAAACCCACAACTAAAGAACCCCAAATTTACCAAGAAGCAGATTTAAATATCTAAAAAAGAGCATATTTCTACACAAATCCTTATTTTCAGTGTGGAACTTATTGCCACACAACATTTTACAAAGCACAGCAGTGAGGGTTGCAACTCTTCACTCTTTGCTATGAAATACATCACACAGTATTTTCTGAGTGTCCCTAGTTTTCATCAACCCTTTGGTAGCCTGAGCCAGCTCAGCCATCTCAGAAAACAATGACAGGAATGCTGCAAGATTCCAGCCGTCCCTGCAGTCTTTTCCACCCTCCAGTTCCAGAAACTCACCTAGACTAAATGTTTACAGGATAGAAGAGTTGTCAGACACTTATCCTTTGCCATCTGGCAGTAATTTGCACCCCCCCCAAAATAATCTCTTTTTAGGAGTTCAAACACCAAGTTCAAAGGAAAACCTAAGAATAAACAACATATTTCACCTGGTATTGAAACCCCATGAGAATTTCAGCATTACCTGATTTCATCTTGAAACCATAAATCTCCCCAGGTTTACACCAAGGTTGAGGTCTTTGCTCGGACAGACCGAGACTTTTCACAGATTTTTCACACCAGCTTCACATGATCCTCAGCAGCAGCACTGATGGGTTTTTCAGAAGGAGAAAACAGACAGGGAAATCCTAGCTTTTGAGGACACTTATAGTTTAAATCTCAGTCTGCATTTGAACTGTTTCTATTAATCTTTTTGCCTATAACAGGCAAATCAGTCCATGCTCAAGAGCACAGCATGGTATAAGTATAGATGAAGACGTGTATCTCAGGAGACAGATACAACCTCTGTGCAACTCATAGTGGGAATGCCAGTTTTAAATTAGCCAAAAGATTTCAAAGAATTACAGTTCATAACAAAATGAAACATTTCAAAAATTAAAACTCTCATGAGACAGCTCAAACCCTAAAATCATGGCCTTCCTGCACATACCATTTTGTTGTTCTTTAGTACCTTCACTTCTGAAGTTCTGATTAGAGATGTTATAGGTCTTTGAGGAGGATTGATTCTCACTGTGCTAGATGGCCAGAATTTGGGGCATGAAAGCCCTCTAAGACACTTATTCTTGATGATCTAAAATCCAAACTTTATAGTCTCTTTTTCTGTTAAGCAAACTGCTGCATTGTAATCTACCCATTACTCTCAGCTATTAGAGTTTACAAGTAATTTGATTTGCTATCACAAAAACCCACTGTGAGGACAAAAAGACTCCTAAAGTACAGGTTTATTAATATTCACATCACTTGACATTTGTGTAGGAGCATTGTCCTAAGCTAACAAAACACAATCAAGTTTAACCTTGTGATTTTATGCTTTTAGCAAGTGAACAAGCTTAATGTTTTTAAACCCTTATCAACTGCTCTTCAGTCCCTGCCTTTAGAGCATAATCTCCATCAAATTATGCTGCAAGTGTCATCCAAGTGACCTTGAAATGAAATATGCAAAGACTCCATTTTGAGGAGCACAAGAACTTGTTTTGTGGACTCAGTGAAAAAAGGCATCAAAACCAAAGTGATTACCTAGGATTGCCTGGGGAGGGTGATGCCTCATGCACCTTCTACTAATCCGTTTCATTGAAAACATGATGTGGTGCCGATTGACCACTGAAGTGCCCTGTCCCACATACTTTGAAGTCAGCTGTGTCACAATTATCAAATGAAGAATCTGAAGGTGTTTTTTTCAGGAAACAGGAACGTCAAGGGATTAGAAAGAGAAATTAAGCATTTCCCATTTGGGTTCCCAACCTTCTTGTTGAGCAGGTCCATATCAGTACAACCCGTCTTCCAAGTTTCAGCTACTTAAAATTAGTTCTATAAGCCTGTTTCTAAAGTGCAAATAATTCGGTATACAGGCTTGATTGGCATCTACCTTTTAACGTGCTCAGAAAAAAGCAAGAGTTGAACTATTTCAAAACACTGGTAGAATTGCTGTTTCTGTGGCCTCCCCCTACTTAGGCTTCAGTTTATCTTGGAAGAAGGAAAAATAAGTCAAAGAAGGTTTTTTTAAGCCATTGTCAGCCCACACTTTCTGCTGCAGCAGAACCATCAGGAAAACAAACCAGAGCCAGTGTTGGTCCTGGTGAAAAAGGCAAAAAAATATTGACTAATGTATTCTGTGGAATGAGTTCTGCTCCCATTAACATAGTTCCCCAATGTTTCCTCCTAAGACAGGTAAAACAACATCAGACCCTGAAAATTATATAGCAAGACCATAACAAAAATGCTCTCTACTCTCTTACAGAGGTAGGAAGCATTAAGACAAAAAAAAACACAGACATTTTAGGACCACGCTTATCTTTTTAGTTTGTTTTGTTATTATATTAAGTTATAGCAGGATATTCTGTTTGTTGTTCTTTGACATAGAGTATAATGCCGTAGCTGTTCCCTCATGTTTAAGTACTAAAATCTTGAGAGTTGGGTAGGTGTGGCAGTTTCTCTCAGCCTTCATAGATTTTTAGGCCAGAAAGAAGAGTTGCAGGTATGTTCTTAGAATCACAGAATCGCAGAATGGCTTGGGTTGAAAAGAACTTTAAAGTTCATTTTATTCAAACCCCATTGCCATGGGCAGGGAACCTTCCACTAGACCAGGTTGCTCAGAGCCTCACCCAGGCAGGTCTTGAACATCTTCACAAATAAGGAATCAGCAATCTTTCTGGACAACCTGTTCCAGGGCCTCACCACTGTCTCAGTAAAGAATTTCTTCCTAATAATTAATGTAAACCTGCCCTCCTTTAGCTTAAGGCACTTCCCCTTCATCCTAATACTACCTGCCTTTGTGAAAAGTTCCTCTCCAGCCCTTGTTCTCTTGTAGAACAGAAGTCAGAGACATGACTGCATGCAGTTTGCTATCAAAGTCACAGCTACTATGGAGGAGGAAAAATCCACAGCAGATCTGGCTGCGTGGTTAGTTACCCTCAGTGTTAAAAATAGCAGTGTTTGACTTCAGCCGGCTTTACCCTCCAACCACTGGATCTCGTTACATGCTTTACTTACCACCTCTAGATTAATGGAGCTGTCTACTATCTATTAGTGGATCAAATCACCTCTTAACCTCCTCTTCAATAAACTGAATAGATTGACGGAAAGAAGACATTTAGCTTTCTCAAAAGGGTGTGAAAGAACACCAGTCCTTCCACATCCCCAGAATAGGGTTGATGAAGGAGATGTGATCAGTTGTAAGCATTGTACCAATCCCCAGAGGCAGTGTATTCATTACAGCTTGGTTGGAAAGTTGAGAAAAATATGGATTTGACTGGAAAATTTATGGTCAGCCATTGAAGATTCCTTCCTTTAGTTGGCTCCTGATATAATGCCGCCTTTGATATTTCCCAATGTTTAAAAGGTTTTTCCAGCAAAGACAGGCACGATGGCATTTTTCTTTTTTACAAAATCCACATCCATTTACAAAAATCAAAAATAAGGCACAAGCATCATTAAAGTATACAAAAAAGCTTCCATCTTTTCAGTCCATTCCAGTAACCTATAAAACCATATCAAGCAATAGTTAATTATGCCATGCACATTATAATAGAAATGCACTGTTTATCATCCAAAGTGCCTGGAGCAAACGGCATCCTTTAGACTTGAGGGGGACTAAGCTCCACTCACTTGCTAAAATTGCAAACAGTTGGCTGGACTATCAGCCACCTGCAGCTCAGCTGTGCATAAATCTAGGGGCTGTTACTATATTTTTAAACAAATAGATTCATAAAACCTCAGGCTATCTAATAGCAAATCACCTTTCAGGGCAAAGAAAACAAAAACCTATGATATTATTGCCTTTTAGGAGAGCCTATTTTTCATGGCTGTTTTGAATACTGGTGAATCCAAAAGAACGGGCTGGTTTCCAAATATTTTCCCAGTTATCTTCTATGATTGGCATGGGTAAGACCAATTGCCAACTTCAGAAATAACCTCACAATTTACTTATAAGATTTTGCCACCATTGTAAACACAGCTGAGAACTGATTATCAGAATTAATAATCAAGTTCCTGGTGTATGAATATGTATACAGTTTTTATTGCTTTAATATTCTAGTCTTATCATTCTCTGAATCCCAGAATATTTCTGCCAATAAACATGTTCATTCAAGTACTTGCACAGAGCCTGCATGCAATGGGCATGAGAACTGGTGAAATAAATTAGTTCAGAAAGAGGAACAAGTTAAAAAAAACCCCCAGCTTCTTGTTGAGCGCTCTTCTCACCATTTACTCTTCCTTCCACTTCTCCCAAAGTATTTATCATGCCCCTTGACTTTACAACAATCTCAAAAACAGAGGCATCATCAAAAGTAGCAGCAGGTAGAGAGAAAAACAGGAGGTTAAAGAAGCCCTAGCCCTGTATGATTTGCTTTGAGACAGGGTTGCTTCTGAGGAATAATGAGTATGTCCTGCTCAAAGATGAGACTCATCACAATTGTTACCTTTAATAACCCTGATTCCTCAGAAGAGCCCTCAGTGCCGAGGATGAGCCTGTGAGGCAGCAGCTTGAATTATTCATGAGGGCTGGTGGAAAACAATCATCTGTTCTGGCATTAATGGTCTGTAAAGAGTTGCTTTTGACAAAACCATTTAACACCAGCAATAAAATAAATAAATTAATAAGGGGGAGAGGGAGACATGGAGCATAATAATGACCATAATAATGATGCACCGATGTAACACACCCTGGAAAATATTGCTGTCTTAGACTGCAGATCAAGGCTCTTCCATCAAGCTCCTTTCACTTGAAGGAGTGGGGTGGAAAATAAGAAGGAATCCCTTTGCTCTGAAATTGTGAAGTGTTCAGGGGTAAATTTGGCTTGGAGTTGGACAAACAACACCTCCTGCAGAAGAAAACACATAGAGGTCAAAAGAAGATATTCTAGCTAATTACATCTCTGCCCTGAGCAGAGGAGGAGTCATGGAAATTCTACAATAGTTTTCTTAGGCCCTTTTTTATGCAGCAGCAGGAAAAGATTCAGAGGGCGATTGACAGCAGATCTTCTGACACCACCTCTGTCACAGTCTTGGTAGATTTCCATGGCTGATTTCTACACGTAAAAGTGACACTTGTTCTATCCTCACTAAAGATACTAAAGCTTGTATACCACACCAGGGGCTTGGGAATTTAAAGTCCAGGTAAGAGTTTGAGATTTTCAAGTGAAGAATTTTTTATTACACACCTACCTAGACTAGATTATATCTGTCAGATCCTTTTCACAGCAACATAGAGAAAACCACCTTTGGAAAGGGAGGTACTTTGCACTATTTTCTATTCAGCACATTCCAACCCATTTGGGAAGTGTGGCTTTTTGAAACCCCCCAAAAAAATAGTACTTTGCAATACTATTGTGGCCCTTGAGTTACTCCACTTTTGTCAGGAAATCATATGAGTATAAATTTTCATTTTAATCTGTGCAAAACACTCTGCATTTGGGAGGTAAGATTCCAGCCAGACAAATAAAATAAACATTTGCTTGGCTAAGAACAGTCTACACTCAGCTCAAGATTTCCTTTGCAAAAAAGGAAAAAATAGATCAGAAATATTCATGCTATTTGTTTAATGATAAAACCACTGGCATGGGAATTGTTCAGACATTTGTCAGTGAAAATTTTCCCAGGTTCAGGAACTAAAGGCCAAAGTCTTTCAAGCATCACCCTGTTCATCCCCTACCCAAGAGCAGGGATGGCAATTGTCATCCATGTGGATGTCTGTCCTGCTCTTGAACACCTTCAATGGCAAGAGCTCTAACATCAACTCAGCTTTTCTTCCCATGTTTTCCAGATTTCTGACCAACCTTTCATTTTTCTGAGTCATCTGATACCCAAGCAAAAATGTTGCTGAACATCACAAGTGTAACAACAATTATCCCCAATAATAAATTACAGCGTTTATCTCAGGTCATTTGTACCACAGAGCAAATTACAAATACATGGCCCTCTGAGTCTTACTCCAACAGCCCTGCATCCAGTAAAGCTTTCCAGCATGCAGTTAATTTAACAGGCTATTTTTCATCACCATCCAGGCAAAGCAATTGAACACATGCTTAATTTCAAGCACACACCTAAAACTTACTGCTTATAGTGAGACTAAAGCGTTTATTGTGTTTTGATGAACCAAGCTGTTATTCACAGATCAAGTCATAAGCATATGAGCCAGCAGGATTATTCATGTTCTAAAGTTATACACCTGTTAAGTGCTTTATTGGACTGAGGGCATAATTAGTGCAAAAATGTAGCTATATTTATTTAATTACAAGCAGGGCTAATGACTAAAATTATTTTTAAAACAGCAGGATGTTTCCAGAGGCCAACTGTGAAACTAACTCATATTCCAAGATCTAATTCTACATCCTCTTTGAATCCAAAGACAGACAAAACAACTGCTGTGTTTCTCTCAGTTCCATAGAAATCCTGCTTGAATCAAATTATCTTTTGTATTTATCAGCTAAATAATTCTGTCAACTGTCCAACAATTGCAGCAGCCTCGGGAGCTTTTGTAAACTAGCTGATGAATGATTGGTTAAATAAATCTGCTACAATTATTCTGGTAATGAAAAACAAAAACGACAGCATGTCTTCCTCAACACAAGTTAAATCCTATTTGCTGCTTTTTGGTAATGAGATATATTGTATTTCTTTAATAGTGAGGATTTATTTTTGCTGTTAATTGCAGAGCTCAAAACAGCCAAAGGATCTTTTTTTTCCCTTGAGATAAGATCTTAAAAAGCTAATGGTCATACTGCCCAGGCTTACCAAAATGTAACATTTGACTTAAGGAAACACAAGAATGACTCAAGCACCCCTGAATTTATAGACACTTTCTGCATTAAGAAATAGACATGAGCTCAGACTTCCACCATAATGAATACGAGAAAGAGCATCAACAAACAGCTATTTATATGAAGGCAGTGTCTCCACAAAAAGCTACAAGGTCTTTGGGTCAAACTCTCAGCCAATATAAATGCCTCTTTGCATTTTATTAGAAATATGTTTTAGTAAAAAGCACAGCAAGGTGTCAAAACAGAGCCAAACAATTCATCTCTTCCATAATCCATCTATAACCTGTTTCAGTCAGGTGTCTGTAAGAGACAGAAAAACTGGGATGTGTTTCATCCTACTGGAATAAGTTTCTAATAAGGCCTAGGCAACTGGCCATGAACAAACAAAGAACTGGTGCACTCCTTCCATTCCAGTGCCTTAAAACCTGTGCTCAGTCATCAAGTCAAAAAGGTTTATCTCAGATAAGGCTGTTGTTTCTCCATCCTCTGAGACGGAAAGCTCAGTTCAGATCATTTTTAATTCTGAGAAAAAGAACATGACAGAAAGAATCACTTGGGCTTTTATATCAAGTTGGGGTGTCTCCAGGAATTACATACACAGATATCTCCTCCTCTGGGGGAGGGGACCAAAAGTGTGGAAACTTTTTTTTTCTTTCTGTGCCTCAGCAGGCCCAAATCCACCGCAGTCTTTGAATCTCGAAGAAAGAATATCCCAGACCCCTAGCATGTCTTCTGATATAAGTTTTTATTCAGCGCTTCTAACTGTGTATGTTCTGCAAGTGTAAACAAACAACAAAAAACAAGATTCATCGGCTAGTTTGGCCTCATTTTAACACTGAAATAATTTGATCAGGAGAGGAAATTTCTCCTGCAGTTTAGAAAAGTTATGCAGAAAGAATGAAGAAATAAGACATGAGCAGTGATTAACTGAATTCCTGTTGATGGGATAAGGGGAATTCAGATCTGCTATGAGAATAAGCAATAGCAGCAAACCTTTTGCAAGCAGAACAGGCTTTGAAATTCACTCAAAAGAATTTGCCTAGCAATTTTAGATAGGCAACAATCCATAAAAGGTTCTTAAATCATGACCTGATCACAGGCAACTCATGGAGTGAGAAATCCGTGGATGAATGCAACACAGGCGTACTTACTTCATGAGCAGTTAACATTATCTAGTCTGCAAAGTGCTCAGGAAGATCTTAGTTGGCAATCCTACAGCCCTCAAGGAATAAATTTGTTTATTTGTTTTAGTGCATGGACAGTTACATTTACTTGCATAAATGGTGCAACACCATGGACAGAGCACATCTATTTCAGAAAAGGGGTGGGAAAGGTTGATCACAGTCCAAATGACCTGGTCAGTTCTTCTCATACTCTGTTCTCACTCTGGGAATATTAAAATCACTAGTAAGAGCTGGAGCAGTATTATTTTGCCATCACCAGTAAAACTGTGGGCACATTTTCCTTTTTGAAAAGTGATTGACTTCACTATGGCTAGAGCTGAAGGGAAACTCTCAGGAACAGACACAAAAATGCTGAAGCATAGAGAGGAGCTGACAAGGTGTTCACAGCAGAGTGAGACAAGATTGGTTGAAGATTTCAAGCCTCTGCATTTAATGTTACAGAGAGGCAAAGGTTCTGGCAGAAGCACAACCTCTAAAGGGAGCACATTACAAAATAAGCTACGTAAGTGTGTCTATGTTAAAACATGGGGACCTTTTTGCCCTAAAATTATTTTTTTAAAAGAAAAGCTTACATTTTAATACACATATTTGCATGTATTTGTGTATCACTCTCCTTTCATGGTTGCATTTTTTTTTTCCGCTTCCAAGGATGATCAAGGTCAGTCTGCAAGGTCTGGGGAGCTTAATCAAATGCAAATTAAAACATGAACACACAGAAGATCATAATATTCAATAAGGCAACTTTGGAAACAGTGTAAGTGAATTAGACGGTTGAAGACATAATTCATTTTCAACGGATAATGTAAAGCTATGTGGGAAGGAAATGCTTGTGCATTTGCAAAGCCCAGAGTTGGCCCAGAATAAGAAACTAGATAGATGAATTTAGCAGGTAACACGTAATGCTTCCCTGAGGTGACTAAATTTCCCTGAGAAATGAACCAATTCTTGTAACTGTGCAACAGGGTTATGAAACCCTGGGGAATGAAATACCCTGCCTAGAAGTTAAAATGTTATTGCATATGCAAGATTTAATTCATGAATATCTGCACAGAGAGAACTCTTTTCCATATAACTGCCACTGTGTTCCAAGATTAGCATCCCAATGAAGAGAGAACTCCAGCAAGACTGGAAGAAGAATGTCCCCTCCAATGGACTCATGCTGACACAAAGGCCATACAAGAATGGCAAAATCAAAGCATACCTATACCCACAAGCAAGGAACAGGGACTAGCAAGAGGCAAAAATGATAGACTGGTATAAGATAACAGCAGTACACCTGAAAAAAAAAAATTAAAATTGAACAAGGGCATAATGGTTTAAAAAAATATTTGGAACCCCTGGAAGACAGGTAGAAACTGAAATTAGTGCTTGTTTCCGCTCAGATGTTTCATAAATAAAGGATCTGCTTTCACTCAGTTTGCAATCTCAGTTCCCTTCCTTACAGATTTCCTATACATGCTCCATACCCAGTTCCTTACCAGCCCTTTATGACATCATTTAAGTGGTACAAAATAACAGAATAGAAATACATTTCTTTAAAATATGCATTTTGTGAGCATCAAAGACTCTCACTGGTTCAAAAAGGCATGAGCTCATACCACCAATGTATGAATATTTGAAGACCTGAAGGGGCTGCCCCACTCAGGTAGCTGCTCACATTGCTGAGGGAAGATGCTGTTCACTCTTTCAGTCTGAGCTTAACACAAAGAAGAAGGTAATTCAGACCTTGGCAGACCCAGCCCCACAAACAAGTGTGATGCAGTTCAGTCCCTGGTGGTACCAATCCATAAGTAGACCATGGTTGCTTTGTAAATTTGGTCCCTGTTAAAATGGGTGAATATATAATCTCATGCTAATTCTTTCAGTAATTCCCTTGCACACAGCTTTCATATTTCTGGATAATTAGAAGAAAATGTAATCCATTCTGAGAGACACATTGCTCTCAATGTTTCCTCTTCTTTAATAAAGATTTTGCAATTAAACTTCCTTGGCAAACAGCCCAGCTCAGTGACCTTGTGTATTTTACCTGTAGGATAATAAGCAACAGGAAGGGAGCACAGCTATTAGTATTACAGTTTGTATTGAAATGTTTGGAGGAAAACAGGAGCTTGTTAGAGCAGGACTGGCCTTGGTGAACACACCACCACTGCCATTCCCAGCTATTTAACATGTATCATTAACACCATCAGCTTTTCTTCTCACCTTTGCCACTAAGCCATCATTAAATTGCCCATACCAGAGTACACTAGCAGTACAAGTTCCCCTGATTTCTAACAATCTTATTTCAGAAGCATCAGCTTTCCACTTTGACTTACTTTTTCTCCTGAACCCACTGTCAGCATCAAATCATTTTCATTTCTCTTATAAAGCTCAGTGAAGGAAAAGGTCTCTAGAACACCGAGGAAAATAAAACTACATCAGAGGCCCAGAGTCAGGGATAGCCCTCTGTCTACCCTTCCCACCTTAACACAAACTTAGCTATTTATGCCATACTAAAATAAATTTCCTCCTTGCAGCCTGGGGACTAAACAGAAAGAGGGGATCAAACAACTTTTTTTTCTTTTAAATTAGGTGTGATTGCATCGTATTCTGTGGCTAAGTTTGCAACAGGGAAAAAGCACTTTCCACCTGTGAATCTAGAATACCTTGCAGACAGTGACTCACCTCTGCATCACCCCTGAACAACAGGTTAATATTGTTTCTCTCCTTTGGGACTGGAAAACTGAAGTGCAGAAAAGCTCAATAATGGTTCAGCATCGCATGGCATTTTAGTGCTGGAAGAGACAATAAAACTGAGACAGGAGAGCTATTGCAATCCTTCCAGCTAACAAATGCACATTAGGGAGATGTGCATGCTGGGAGGCTGGCTGGCCAAGCATTACCACAATTTTATCCTGGTGCAGCTGATTAGTTTGGTGGAGCACAGGACAGAAGCAAAGGTGACCAGTGCCTAATGGTTCTTAACATCCAACCTCATTTCTCAAAGGCAGAGCAGGGAGAGACCTGCAGAGGTCAGATCAACTCTCAACTGCCTGTTTCCACTGCTCAGAGTGTAATTAAATTATAAACAAAAGGAACAGTTATTGATCAGGTTAAAATATTTCGTCAAGAGAGCTGCTTGTTTTGAGCCAGGGCATCCTGAGAGATTTGCAAGCCTCAACTGCAGCGGTCAATAACAGCTCTGCACTGCAAAGCCCTAAAAAACCCCTCCTTCAATACATCGAAACTAAGTGATGGAACCATTTGGAAAGAAAAAAGGAAAGGGAAAAAAAAGTCAAATGCTGACTTATCCTTTCCCCTCTCCACTCAGAATCCACCTGGGGTCCACAAAACTTCCTTTTTTCCTTTTACCTTATAAACCAAATCAACCTCCAGATTTCCAGCTTTTCACTGGATCAATAAAGTATTTTAACTAACACTGTTGGAACACCTCCTGTGTTAAATCAAGGCTCAGGCACCAAACACACAGAGGCAAACCAGTCGGGAGAGAGCTTACAAGGTTAAAAGCTGACAACTGACTGCAATGGCATGAAGCTTAATTTGCTATTTGCCAAGCACTTTTCAAGTCTCTTCAGATAAGAGGGTTTCTGTCTCCATTAAGAAACTTTGAAGCAAATTACAACCAGTGGATAATCAGTGTCCAGTATCTCAAAATGCTCAAGACAATCAGGTCCCGTATGTGGTCAGATGAGAAACAAGGAGATGATTTAGTCTGTACCATGGATAGATGAAGGCAGAATGGAACCAAGAAATTCTGTATGTTAAGCCTTCACCAGAAACCTCAGTATAGATAATAAAGTCACTTTAGTTTTTAGCCAAGCAAAAGCTTCCAAATGAAGAGACATAACTAATCTCACTAGCACTGAGGCTTCAACCTTTATTCATCCATATAAAGGGCAACAGCAGGGGAAAAGCAAATGGCATGAGGCAGGCAAAGAAAAAGCTCACAAAACTGATAGTTTCCTAAATCCCATTCCTTCTTCTGCTTGTTTTTATATTTGCTATAATTAGCTTAGCAGAGAAGTGAGGTAGCCGATGATTTTATTCCTGTAATTCCTCTAAGGAGGCCAGTAAATAATTTTTAAAGCATTTAGAGCCCTACCAATTTTATCTCATGCAGGGATTAACAGCAAAGAGCCAGGTAGGAGCTTAATAAGTAGAACTTTTGTTTTCCATTTTTACTTTGATTGCACTCCAAACATCCTCCCATCCCCACTTCATCAATGCACATGGGATGTGCCACAATGGAAAAACTGAGTAATTAATCTTGCCCTGAATATTTATAATTTCTGAAGGAAAGGGTAAACTGTTTGAGGGCAAAGCACAAAAAAAAAATGGATCATTACCTGAGAAAAGCTTCTAGTTAACATTCATTGGGTAGATATGTTCTACCAGCCATAAAATACCTTTAAACAGTCCCATGAACTCCCTGTGTTCTGAGTTCCTTAGCTCTGCTTATCTTTGCCAATGCTCTCAAGCAGCAAATTTCTTGAGCTAGTTTAGTCCTACAGAGAATAACATTTAGAACATTGACATGCTGGGATTGCCCACCCCAGAACACATCTTAGGAGATTCCTGGTGAGATCATGTCTGGTGTTCTGAAAGGCAAAATTAAGGCATCAAATGGAAATGATCAAGGGTGCTACCAGCGAATACCAACAACAGAGCAATCTATTCCTGCTCTCCTCAGCCACAGTCTCTGGAACGTGCTTTTCCACACAACTACAATAAGATGAGAAATCTTGTGATATGAATTTCCAGCAGAGTGATGACATAGAGAAGACAAAATGCAGACAAAATCAGATGGCAGCATTATTTAAACCATCTTTTAGGAAGGAAAACAACACATTCATTCTTATAAAAAGGGAGCAGTGGAAAGTGTAAGAGGAAAAGGAAGACACTTCGGTATCCAGTTCTTTATCAGATCATAAAATATGCCAGAGCATTCGTATAGGTGTTCATACACAGGATAGTGTAATCCTTATCTAGACATATGCACAAGTCTGGGTCTTGTCCCAAAAGTGTTACCACAGTTGTTACTCATCTTGAGGTGCAGTTTTAAAATACAGCCTTGTGGAGGAAAGTGATGCTAAGAAGTGATGTTCTTTTTCAGCCACAGAAGACACATTTCTGTTTTAAATATAAATATTATATAACACAGCACTGAGATCTTGAGGAACTGCAGCCACAGCCTCTTCTGTACATTAGAACCAGGGATTCACCATCCTCAACCAGACACAGCCCCACAGACCAGTGTGGTTTGCCCTGTGTGACACCCAGCTCAGAGGATGGATGGGACTTGCTCAGAAATAGGAACAAAAAAACACTAAGAAGAGAAACCATCCCTGTGTCTAATCGCCCTGCCAGGTCTTCTGACAGTTCAGAGGTCCCACAGAGGGATGGAACAGTGGAAGAGGAACAAATTTAGAGTATGAAAGGTGAATGACCAGAGATGGGAGGAGGAAGAGAAATGAAACAGCTCTTTGAAGACAAATCACATCTTTACCAGGTAGAGTTGCTACACAGGTAGGACTGCAGTGGAACATCACTCAATCTAAACCAGTGTCAGTAATGAAATGAAAACCCTTTAGCTATAAGGTATTGTCATCTGTACTGTTTGTACATTCCAAGGAGAAGCACCCATAGATCAAGATAATCCCTTTTTTCACTTGTGCTTTCAAGTCTGTTCATCTTTTTTCACTGTCAGCAAGTTCTGTATTGTTTGTAAGCCAAGAAGTGACAGCAGTTTGATCTTAGTTCACCCAATATGTGCTTGGGATGGGACATGTGGCTCCCACACACTAGTTCATTTCATTAAGGAGCAGAAGCTGAGAGTCTGAGATGGTACTATGACCTCACTTCAGAAGGTTTGAGATTTTTTTTATATGCCTCTCAGGCTTGTTAACAAAAATAAAAATTNAGCTGATGAAAATGATCCATGACCAATCCAAGTCCTTACTTTGAATCAGAGCTTGGGAGAAAAGCTCTATTTGTTGGTGGATGAGGGGAGCTAGATAAAATTAAATGCACACCCAGGGACAGGACTGTGAAAAGCCTGCATTCGCCCTAATATAATGAAAAGCTGAGAAGTGTGACATGTTTGCAGATTATTTATTAACAGTAGGACAGAAGCTATTTCTGGCGCATGTCTTTAGACACCATTAACAGAGTAATTTACTCTCCAGAGTGCCCTTTCAGGAAACAGTAGGAACTAAGTAAACCCCATATATCATTCGGAGGCAGGAACAATTCTCATTGTTTCTTTCCTAAATCTATTTCCTTTCTCAGAACTTTGTCACCATATGGTCAACAAGGAAGCAGTGTAACAGGATCTGATAAGACTGAATTATATATTTTAGAAAGCTTCAGGAGCTGGGATGGGGCATTTAAATAAACCAGTTACAGAATTAGGACAAATTGTTTGCCACCTTATTAAATGAACAAACAAACCCCAAATGAAACAGGAAAGACTTCATATGTGATTTAATGCATGAGGGGCTTCATAGACATGATAGCAATGAAGGGCTTGACACAGGCACAGTTGTTTCTCATGATAGCATTTTGAAAATGGCTCCTTCCCTGATTTTTTTTTAATTCCTCTAAGAGAAGCAGGCAGCAAACATGACATCATATGCATGGAGACCTGATAGCAGAGAGGATGCGTTCCTGCTCTCCATTTCTGCATGTGTGCAGTTCTCTACTGCTCCAACAGCTGCGTCCTCTCTGTCTACACATCTTGTGTCAGATTAAAGAAAAATCAATCTGAGAAAGAACAAAAGTACCCCCTCACACACAAATTATGTGCTGATGTGTGGGGTGTGGGTGTGCACAACCGAGAGGCAGCAGAAGGTTGTGTGAGCTGCAGATTCTGAACTGGAATTAAATGGCCTCTACATCCAACAAGGCAAACAACTGGACAAGTGACTACAAAGCCCACAGAAAAACAAAACCAGAGCATTTTTCCATTCTAATTTTCAGTTCTAATAGCATGAAATGGAATAAATAATGAGAACAATAAGGAATTAGTGTTGTAGCCTTCTGCTCAGAGGGGTTTCATTTGATTTCTTGAAATAGGACCTCAGTAGGAGGCTTTGTGGGTTTTCTCTTCTCCAGGGATAAATTCCACACAGGGAAAAAGCAGCGCAAGGTCCTAGGTATAACAGAATATTGAATTATTTCTTTCACTTGGACATTTCAGCTCCTTTTTTATTTCCTCAGCTTCATTTTCATACCATCCCTGTTGATGCTAGAACCACGTGAACATTCTCCAATGTGATGGTCTAAGACATAGCAAAACATTGTGGACATTGATGCCTATTTTGACACATAAGAAAAGCACAAGAAACCCATCCAAGTGCTCTTTTGTATCTCCTACAACTTAGCTGCAAATTGATTTCTGATTTTGTCTGAAGATAATAAAATATTACAGCTGGTGCTGAGGTTTTGTAGTGTGCAAGTGGTCCTCACACTTCACTTCAGGACTCCAAGCGCCACCACAAACCTTCCTGGGGCCTGCAGGGAAATCACTGCAGATGTAGGACCCTCCTAAGTACCAAGGGGAGCACATCAGTAGATTGGGGAAGAACTGGATGATGGCAAACTAATGGCATTTGCCCAGGAATATCATTCCACAGTTAGAACTAATCCTGCAATAGTGTAAATTGTTGAACTGCTGCTAATTGGGCTTATCCACACTTTGTCTCCAATAGCCTCTTAAATTGTGTTTCTGCTTCCATTTTTCAGATATTGGTCTTTTCAGTCTGTTGTATCTTTCTGGAAAACCTGCAAGGGTAAAGCATGCAGTTCTTGCTCACGGTTCGTTGGAGGAAGATAAATTAAAAGCCAAGTGATCACAAACAATCTCCTGTGGTTCCTTCAGCTCCAGAGCAAGGGCTGACTTACACTTGCAGCCTTTTATTCCCCACTGCAGAAGGAATTATTTGGACACTCCACTTAGAAAGAAAACACAGACAGAGGCCATATATAAAACCCTGTAAACAAATCCCCACAACTCTGCACAGCCTGAAGATGTTCTCCTATTGCCAATATACTTTACATAAGCAAAAAATATTTGTGTAGACAAGAGCTGTCTGGGAGTCACACTCCACTACCAGTAAACTCAGGTTAATTCACTTCTGCAGTACTTTTTTTTCAAGAAATGCATCTTCCTTGATTTAAAATAAAAGGGAGTAAATAAATAAAACCACAGTCCAGATGGAAACAAAGTCTGTTCCTTCTTCATTAGCCAAGCCACGGACAAGTTATAATTCACATCTCCCTTGAGTCTCATCATTACCCAGATCTGGAAAACAAGCATAAGGGTTAGGGGGCAATGCGGGGGGGGGAGGGTGTGTAGTTTGCCAGCAAATTACACACTAAATTTCTTTGCCTTTAATTGTATCTGAAATAAATGAAAAATTTCTTGTGGTCCAAGTCATGGGATTCCTTAATCAAGAGGATAGAGTTGGGCTTACGAAACTGAAGTCCCTGGGGAAATGGCTTCACTACTGAAGGAAACAAGTGACTCAGAGCCCCATCCGCGGGCTCAGATCTTTTCTTAAACACCTTCATTGAAAGCAGGGATTGCCTATGCTCAGGACTTTGTCTAGTTAGGGAGACTGGCTCACATATTTCTGGTAGGGAAAGCACTAGGGCTTAAAAGTAGCATTACGCTCTGCTGTTAGGAGCTCAGTTGCACTGTAAAGTCATTATATGTAGGGAAAAAAAGAAAAAATATTAAAGGATGGGTCCCTTTAACAATTGCTCAAGCCTTCTTAACAATTAGAACTGTTAAAGGCACAATTGCATCTTATTTGCTTGATGAGTCTCATTTTTAATGCAATTAGGCAGCCAAGGTTTGACAGACTAGACTATCAGAGAGCCAAAGAGCCAAAGGGAATTTGCATATATTATAAAATAATTGGAATGGCAGGATAAAGTAAGAACTAACCTGACCTAAGCATTCACTCAAATAGAATTGTGTGAATAATTGATTTTCCACATTCCTGGCTGAACAGAAGAGGTAAAAAAAAAAGTTCATCAGAAAGAACAGATTTTCTTTTCCTAATCTATGACAAAAAATTTAAAAACGACCTGAGAGTATAGAAAATGCTAAAATGAAATGCCTATTTGAAACATTATACTGAAGCAATTCATTTATAACCTATAAGGTAAAATATTCAGAGCCAAAATAAACCAGCAAAATGAACATTTTTAGGGGAAAAAAATTTGGACTGCAGAATTTCAAACATCTTTAATTCAAGAGGAAAGAAAAAAAAAATAAGGACACTCATACACCATCAGTTTTTCCTCAGCAGAATAAAAGAACACATGCTAAAACAATTGTTTTTCAGTAGTTGTAATGATGCTCCTGTCAAGGCTGCATTATCAACTGCAAGATTTTTAATCAAATCCAGGGAGTTTGGAAACACATCCTACATAGCTAACAGCAGACACTAAACCTCTGTCTTCCACATCAGGTGAAAATACCTCCCAGCTATTTGCCACTCCTCAGTGTTGCACCTCCTCTTTCATTGCTAAACTTTGAAAGTTCCAAGTGTCTTCTGGACTGACAATAAATGTTGCAATCTTCAAATGTTAACAGTACATAAAAATAGCATGTAAGAAAAATAAAATCCATTTCCTCATTTTGTTTACATACAATTTTTTGCTTTCCAAACAGCAGCCTTCCTACTCATGGCTAGGATACAAGTCCCAAAATATCAGAAAGGAAGGGATTTTGGCAAACTTTCTACCAGAGCCAAAAGGCAACGAGAAGAGGACTTTTGGAAGGAGGGGGGAAGGGGTGGGGGGGGTCAAAGAAAACCTGTTCTGTAACTTTTACAGAGCTGATGTCAACCAAATGTACTGAAAGGAAGCACCTGATCTTATTTGCAACACTTAGTTGGACCTGAGATTTTACATTTCACCTACTTGTTATTCCAGGACATAAATAGAAGGTAAATTCAGCATCACCAGACTGTTTCTACATTAACTCTTGACTGCCTCATGGAGCTACACTGAAACACATTATTCTGCTCATGCAGCTTAACTCTTCACAGAGGTCAGAGTAGCTCATACTATTAAATAATGCAGGCTAGACGATGCTGACTTAATAAAACTCACGTGTCATTTTGTGTTGGAATTGATTTTCTTACGCGAGGGCCACTTTAGCTTGCAAATCAAAAGTGTCTTGTGTTGGTGCTTTCAAAGGGATGCTGCTCCTGCCTGGGCTTCCTTCAGAAACAGATTGATGGGACCAGGCCTGTGTTGGGTCAGTGTCTAATGGCCTCCTCTCAGGGGCCTGAATTATTCATAAGTGCTGGAGCCTCTCATCATAACACGTACAAGGGAGGATATGTCATAGCAGTAATATCAAACTGTTGTTTTGCATTTTGCAGGCACAGTTCTCTCTTCGTCCCCTTTTTGCATTCCAGATCCAAGAAACTAATGTATTTTTATGTCAGGCACATCCTTTATTAACATTAAGTCATCCCTAGCCAAGTAGAACAATTTCACTCATTTCATTTGGAGCCTTCCCACAGTTATATCTTCCCATTTTCTAGCATATTTCATCCCAGGCATCTTAAACAATGGCTCACCTGTATCCACCTGAGCTATATACTTACTAAGTTCACCAGACAATGGGACAGCAGAATTGAGAATACATTTACTTCTTTTATAAAAATAATCCTCTCCCCCTTAGCCCGCTTTTATCCATCTGTAAATTTTCACTTGTTCTTTTGCAAAACTTCCAAGGCAAGTTTGTAATTCACACATATGTGTGCAACATGCAAGACACTTCATAGGCATTGCAGCCTTTCTCACCTTTCAGCTCTTTTCCTCTGCATCGTGCTTTGCCCATCATTGGCAGCAAAGCTCTACTTGTGTACACCAATTGCTGCAGCAGTCAGGGGCAGCTGTGACTACAAAATGATAGCCTGTTGGCTGAAGAAATGAGTAAAGCCAAATATAGCAAGAACTCTGAAAGGGAAAGCAGTAAAACCACTTCTAGAATTAATTGTCTTCCACCACTAACTTCCACTAGACCAGGTTACTCAGAGCCCTGTCCAGCCTGGTCTTGGATACTTACAGGGATGGGGCATCCAAAAGGTCTCTGGTCAACCTGTGCCTGTGCCTCACCACCCTCACAGAGAAGTCCTTCCTAATAACCAATCTAAATCTGGCCTTCTTTCAGCTTCAAGCCATTACCCCTTATCCTATCCCTCAGGGCCCCCATAAAAAGTCCCTCTCCAGGCTTCTTGTAGGCCCTCTTTAGGTACTGGAAGGCTGTTCATAAAGTACAAATCCATGGGTAATTCTGAATTTCTGGGGAGCCATATGTGATGATTTACAGTATGCAGCCCAAGAACACAAGGAGTAGCCTAAGCCTTCTCAAAGGTTTGCAAGAGATGGGACACAATGTATTTTGCAGACAAAGCCTGCGGGGACAAGACAGGATAGGAAAAGGAATTCTGCTCTCATAAAAAGAAGCCCAATGTGGTTAGATGCAAAGTCCTTGGGACTCTTTGAACAGCTAATATGCAAACAAGAGAAGGAACTGTCCTCAGAGCAGAGATGTGCTGGGTGGGGTTCCTTGTTTCTCTTCCCAGCTTTGCTACAGACTTGAGCACTGTGAGTTTGGAAGAATAATTTTGAAGTGCCGCAAAAATCTGGTTTCTGGTCTACAACACATCCCATCTCAGCCACACTGCAGTGGGCATGAGTCAGGTTTGTAGCAGCTGACACGTAAATGCAGTTCCTCACAGGTCCTACTCACTGATGCAATTACTCCAACCTTCATTTAAAACAGTGAGGCAGGAAAAATGGTAATGACAAAACTGGAATCAATGTTTAATGCTATCAATTATAACAATGACATTATGTAATTGGAAAAAGCAAATTACAGAAGACAGAGAAGATCAAAAGTCCTTTCCCCTGATGATCCACACTGAACTTCTGGTTGATGGATTAGTTATGTACATAATTGCAGCCACTTAAATTCTGCAGAGCTGAATCTTCTCAGCTTCAGTCCAAATTAACCTAAGAAAATTCGACCAGTTAAAAGTAATATAAAATTCAACAGGAAAATGTGAGTAGATATTGAGGTACAAATTAGTGGAAACTACTCATTCAGAGAGACTTTCCTATGTGCTGAAGTGTGATTTGCCTGAAGTTGAAGTGAAATTTAAATGACAACCTTGAACAGTTACAAACCCCAAATCTATGTTATCTCTACCAAGTGAAATCCTTTCCAATACCTTCACTGACCCACCAGGCAGTAAGTGAGGAGACTACAACACAAACCCTGGATTGAAGAACCTCATTAGCAATTCATATTTCAGGATTTCTAAGTTTGTTTATCATCCCTAGAGTTCATTCTAAATGCACCAGGCTAACCTCATGAATTCATGAATAGACACAAAGGACTTATGGTCATCATTAGGATGTAATTCCCTCCAAAGAGCCACTTTTTAAATGTCACTAATCTTTCTCTCACAGGTCTGCAGCACAGAGCACCTAATTTGCTTTGGAAGTTTGGGAGTGTAGAACCCAATCAAAGACAGCATGTTCAGTGTAATGCTTGAATTTTATGAAATCTATGCATTTTTAGTGTCATTTATATTCCATTCTATCCTTGTGACCTTCTGGGCTGACAAGGAAAAGAATCTGCCCTTACCAAGAGGGGTGAAAGATGCTGATTCCATTTATGCATTCCCTTTTCCCCTTTGCTTTCAAAAATATGGGAAGAGGGAGAGGAAAGAACAAAGATAAAGCTAGAAAGTCTACTTACTATCAACTTTTACTAAGGCTATGCCTCTGTTTCAGATGTGAAGCTACTTCTTTCTCATTCTCTGCTGAATTTGATTTAGTAATTTCACCTAAACTCTTTTCTGCTGAGGGGTTTATATTTGATGGGTTCAAGATGTCACCACACTAACTATATTAAAATAATTAAAAAGTAAAAGTGAAAGATGGGTATTTTTGTAATTACAAATACTGAAATAAATTACTATGCAGTCATAGGTGATCTATAAGGAAAAGATGAAAGAGCACAAAGTATGAAGGAGATACTTGGTACAGAGGGAACATGAGCAGTGTGTGTAATGAAGCAAAGATGCCAAAGGAGGAAAAACACAAAGAAAAATGAAAATACAGAAAGATAGATAGTAGGGTCACAGAACACCCTGAGGGGAAGAAGAACATGAAAAAACAAACAATCCATGTCAGTGAGAAAAGAATAAGCCAGAAAGAAGGAGGGAAAAAAGCTTCAGGAAGATCAGAAGAAAATCTGATAGGGTAACAGGACAGGGTCTTCCAGGCAAGGATGAGTCCATCATTAAATAGAAGACTAAAAAAAGAATAGTCGGAAAGGCTCTGAAATTTCCAGAAAGATGCCATAATAGCTCATGCAGCTTAACCTGGGAAATAACAGGGGAAGGCTGTCTTTAGCCCCATTTCCCACAGCACAGTCAGGGCAAGAGGAACAGGAGAGCAGTTCCTTGGACTGAAGGGGCCTTGGGTGATCACAGCCTGTCTGTACATCCTCTGCCCCCTCTGGCATTGCCACCACACCTGGAAGGAGTTGTGTGGGCTTCCTATATGGGTATCCCCCCACGGAAAAGGGGATTAGAATACCAAGACTTACTTCAAGGGAGGGGGCAAACCCATAAGGTTGATGGCAGTTCAGGCTCTGCTCAAGGCAGAGGAACAATGGGACAAAGCTGGGAACAGGCTCAAAAGCTGGGACTGCAACCTCATAGATGAGGCTGTGCACTGCAAACAGGTTCCCTTAAGAGCCTGAGGGGAAGGGAAGGGTGTGATGTAGAAGGGAGGCTGTTGGTTTCTCTGCAATATAGGGACATAAAGAATGACTTCCTGAAGAGAAGATTTATTGTCAGAACCAAGAGATAGTATATCACCATCTCCAGCTAGAGCATAGCAATGTATGAGAGCTTTTATTTCTTCTTATCAGGTGCTTTTATTTCATTTTTAATTGCTGATGACTGGTTTCAGTACAGTCAGTGCCTCAGTGCAACAAGAAAGCTGCACCACACTGTACTCTTTGCTGGGCAGGGATTTTCATGTCATCTATTATTCACATCACAGCTTGCTGCAGTGATTCCAGGAAGACCTTAAATGTGCCCCGTCCTCCTGTCAGGAAAAGGAAGGGAATATGATTTCCCCATACAAGAGGTCAGAAAACTGGAAAGCCAAACTGTGCCTCCTCCCTGTGCACAGCCCGTGTTTTACAGCAGGGACAACAGCAGAGGGAACAACACCAAGACTAAGATAAGCATTTTGAAATTTAACCACAGCAGACAGAAATAATCACATCATTTATATGTATTAATTAATGTAGGATAAGAGACAAGCTATTTTCTTCCCCACTCTGCTAGACAGGAATTCAGGCATGAGAAGACTCCTGTAGACATCTCTCCATAAAGAGGAGACATTAGCAATAAAGTGACTGTCAGGCTTGCTCTGAAGAAGCTCTGGGTGCTGGTGCCACTCACCAATCAGTGCTGACAGCAGAGGCTTTAATTGATGTGGCAATGTTGGGATGTGATCATGGCTGCCCTTCTCACCTCCCACTGCTGATTGTTTCTGACCCTTCCCCCTCTGCCCAGTTATGGCATAGATCACATGTGACCTTAAAAAAAAAAAGAAAACGAAAAGCCAACACACAGACTGCACCTGTGTGTTGGATACACTCGAAATCTCCCAAGGAATCCAGGCCCTGTGCTGCAAGGCATAGGCACATTTAAAGAAAAAAAAAACAACCAAACATACTCTTCTAGCTTTCTAAGATATATGTTTGATAATCTGACTGTGCTCTAATTAACAGCTTAATTAATTTGCTTAAATTGACACAGGAAACAGAGCAGTGGCAGAAACTGAATCCAGACTACTACAGTCCTAATTAACTTTAAGAAACTTTCCTACTTTGCTCTCTGTAACACTCCTTGCACCCAGGTTTTTTCCTACATTCCCATTCTGCATTTGGATCTACTCCATTTTCACTGAAGCAAAATTCCCTTTGGCTTCAACAGAACCTGACTTTAAAGAGGCATTAGTCTCTATTTCTCTCTCTGACTGCAAGAAGGTAAAGATTATTTTTAATGCTGCTTTTGTCTAATTTGGCTTGAAATTTCTCAAGAGAGGGAGGGGATCCCATATGAGGAGTGAACATCTATACTGACTTCTGCAAGGAAGATTTGGGCCCATAAATAAGTGATATTTTTATTAATAAGAGACACAACAGTATAAAGAAGTTTAGTGTGCTACATCATGGTATTAGGCATTTCCAGTCACTACAGTCTCATTCAGTCATTTTAGGCATAACATTTATTGTTCCTGTTTAATATTATTGGTAGAAAAATGCTGCCCAGGAAAAACTTACCTCAAAGGAAAACAGCAAATACACAGAGAGGTGAGAGCATCACAGCACAGCTGTTCACAATTCATGGCGCTCCTGGGCGAGGGCTCAGAAGCCCTACAGAGCTCCCACTTTCAACAGACAGGAGGGAAAAAATCATCCATTTTGGGAAACAAGAACAGTAGCATTGGGAAACAACAGCTCAAGTTAGGGATTCCCACATTTGAGATGCTGCCAGCTGGAAAGCTTAACCCTGGGCCATGCTGATTCCCCAGGTGCAAGGTAAAAATTATGCCTTAACTACCACTGCCAAAACAACTCTCCTCTTGATTTGCACAGTTGGATTGAGTGGTTCAGCAAAATAAGACCCAACCTGCCAGTACATCCATTCAACTCCAGCCTTAAGGTAGTAAATATTTAGCAGGATTCTGGGGATTGCCCTGATTTTTCTAGTAACTTTCTGTAAGATGCAGATTGGTTAAATTCTGATCTGTGTGAGATTGGTACGACATCTCCATACAGATTCACCCCTCAGGACATCAGCATAGTTGGGAAAGCAAAGTCCTCTCAGGGTCAGCCATAACCTGACCTGAAGGTAAAAGGTTTTGCCTGAGGAACATCCACAGCTGAGGGTTGATAAGGTGCTGCTCAGTTACAGAGCAGGACAGTCCTGTAGTGGAGGAGGTACCAAAAAATATGCCTGTCTTGAAAAGCAGGATGGGGACACCAGAGTTGGGATGCAGAAGGTTTCTGGAATTCCAATCATAAAAAACAAGAAGATAAAAAGAAAATAACCAAGGCTTCCATAAAAACTGCTGGAGGAAAACTAGCAACTCACTTCCTACAAAATAAATCCTCCTCCCACGTACAATAGTTTCATTATATCAGCAGCAACTGATTCACTGTACAGGATTTGGTGGTATTTGAAATTACGAACATGGCACAAAAATTCACAAGCTGATTAACACAATTAGTATTCATTTGATCCTGATTGCTACAGCAGGAACTTCTGATTAAGCCCTGCTATCCTGCAATTTTCTTGGATTTTCTCCCGTGCTTTGAATAACGTTGGACAAATATCCCAAATTCAGCCTAGTTATGTGACTTGATGTGCAGCCGCCTCAGCAATCCCAATTAGCTCATTTATAGGGAGCAGTTTTGCTTTGTTCCCCACAAGCTACACATTCATTAATATCCATAAGGTTAACTCTCTTCGTTTGCATATCCCCACTATTTCCAGAGACTTAAAACAAAAAATGCCATCAGATAATAAAAACCACCTCTATTATGTACTTCCCTCCACACACAGCTATTTCAGACCCAAGACTTCGCAGTACAGTTCCAAACACCTTCTGCTCCCTGCAAATTGAATACTGAGCTCTACTCAACAGTGCAGAAAGCACAGAGATCTGAAAAGGCTTTGAGATTAAATGCTTCAAGAGGAAGAAAAGCCTGGGTTTTCTCATGTTTTCAGTCTTTTTCCCCCTCCCTATGCCCCATGTTTTGGATGTGATGGTATCCTACAACCACTGTACTTGGAACTGGAGCAGCTCAAGACAAGGACAGAGGAGACTGTGTCCTGATAGTGACCTGGAGCATTCCTAGTGAGAAGAGCAGCATTAGCATGGGCAGGCTGTGCTGAGTGCAGACAGGACATGGGGCATTTGCTGATGTCCTTGAGCAGCTGATCGTGGTTGTGCTCAATCAAAAGGCTCCACAAAGCTGTTGTTACATAATGGCATTTACTGTGACAGCTGAGCACAAGCAATACCTTCACAAAGTAATTGCTCACCACCAGAACAGTCATATTTTATTGAGCCTACCTGAAGTTAAGTTCAAGCATGTGTGATAAACCCTGCATTTTAATATTCTTACCCTCTTCCCCAATGGGGCATTACTGCATCCAAAGTTGTGCTTCAGCTGAAAGCCCAGAAAGCTTCAGCTAGCTGGAAATCTCTTTAAAAGTACAAAATAATCACATTACTGAATAAACTCAATGATGTTGTCTTGGTCTTGTGTATCTGGTGCTTCAAAAACAATCATATCTTCCCTGCAGCAAATCCTGTAGAAGCTAAGTAAGTATTGTTTTATTGTGACCTAGAGAAAAGTTAGGCTTAGGTTTTAGAACTGAAGGTGAGCCTTCTTCACTGCATAGAAAGTAGTTGGTTTGTTGGCTTTTCTTTTTTTTATTCCCTGCTCTGCATTATTATCACTTCAAACCTCCCATCATCCTCCCAAATGCAGGTATGTGTTTGATTCCAAGGTCTTCTCAGGCCAATTGTTTCACTTAACACTAGTTTAAAAAAACAAAATGCCCTCAGGTAGACCAGCTCCTATCAGCAGCCAAGGCACCAGATCCATCTATACCATTTCTATTTGAAGCAAAAATCTTTCAGGATTATTTTCCCTATCAGCTTTTCCTTCTACTAGGAAAATCACATAGCCTATCAAAGCTATTTCTGTGATCTCCCTTAACAATGCATTTGAAGGTGATATCAAAGAATTGCTGCTGGTGTTACACATATTACAGTAAGCCCCTGATAGCAGATGTTAATGCATTTTATGATTGGGAATGTTGTCTCAAGATAAAAACAGTCAGTCTGCAGGAATCAGCAAAAACCCACTTAATTTCACACATGTATAGCCATTGACGTGTGTGCAATAAGATTAGGCGATGCCCTTGTCGGCAAACTTATCATAACTTTCTCCAAATAGCAAATCCCTAATTAGTTTATTCTGTGGCTTTGCAGAGGGTAAAGCATGGCTGGGGAAGAACAAACTAGCTGATTTCACAGGAACATGCTTGCTTAGCCATTATAGGAAAGTAAATATTGCGTATAAAAAAGCACTCAGATGGAAAGATTCATCTGTTTTGTTTCAGCAAGGTTCGCAGATTTATCTAGAAACTTCCCAAATCCCCAGTATCTTAATAAACTAGAGATGGATTACATCATTACTAGAGGCTGTCTTTTCATTTAGATGCTACACTGTTGATAAATTTATTGAATTTGCCACTTAGTGGTCAGTTTTCAATCCACTGGCATGTTTTTTCAAGCAAGCTGGTGTCACTCACAGATGTAAGACTGACAGAGAAATAGCTGCAGCTTCCTACATCTGAGGAAGCTATGATGGGGGCAAAGGGAAAGTTCAGAAAAGAAAGGCTGAGCTCATTTCTGCAGACAGCAGAGTGTTGTTCAAATTAAATGGAAAAAAGCATCTTTCAGGACCTTCCAGAGGCCATCAAGCCTGGGGAGCAAATTGCAAGACTAATGGTACATCAAAGTGGTTTGATCAGATTTTTCTCAGAGAACTCTCTGGAGAGAGGAGATAAAGGTCGTGGTGGTTCTGCAAATGAGTTGTCAAGGTCAGAGGGATCTGCTGGTCATCACAGCACCAGGACATCAGAGCAGGGCAAGAGCCTCAGTAACCAGCAAGCAGACGGGAGAGCAGGGAGATCAACCACTGTAAATAACTGGGTGAACTCCTACAAGACAGTCACAACATGAAGTTGAATTAAGAATAAAATATGGTTTTGCTTTGATACAACAAAACCAGTTCTGCTTATTCATTTTAATAGTGAAATCCTTCTTGAATAACTGTTATATTCAAAGGTGACAAAGTTGTCCTTCAACATTATAAAATCAGCTCGCAGAGGCCAGTCATCTTCCTTCCTCCAATTTCAGTAGCTTTGGTTAATACATAACAGATAAGCGACTTTTAAATTATTTCTCAGCTCCCTGGCTTTTCAGGCTCAGGCTGACTCCCTCTGGTATTATCCTTTTAAATACATACAGATCTCTATTAATAAGAGACATAATAGGGAACGTGCAAACATTAGCTGGGCTATATATGGTTTTGTCTACAAAGTAGCTTCCCCCATATTCTGACTGCCCTGAAATCTCCACCTCCCAAAGCTGTCTCCCTCCAGCCCCAGACATTCACTTTGGTTTGCTGCAGCCTCCTCACAAAACCTACCCAATTCAACCCTGACCTTTCTACCCAAAGTCCAACTAAAAAAATTAAAAACAAATTTAAAAAGATAGTAAGCATAGTCATTTTTTCTTTCAATTAACACTTTTTCTTGGAGAGTGTTTTGTTGTATTTTTTTTTAACCTCTATTCCAATCCTGGAAGCATCTCTTGGGTAGGTGAAAGCTGTTTATATCCAAGGAAGTATAAGTCTTTGCACTATCCCCCAGACTCTACGCAGGGAGTCACTTTAAACTAAATCATAGTGAAGCACATGGTGGCTAAAGGTCAAATCATATTTATTTACTCAGAGGTCTGTTCAAAAGGATTTTTTCATCATCATTACCAGTCTTTTTTTTTAATAGTGACAAATGTACGATATACCTTTATATAAAGGATTTGTATTTCTCTTGGAACAAAGTACTGATAAACCCAACGACTTCTACTGTAAGTAAGATTAAAAGAAAAAAAGTCACCTTCTGCTTCTCTCAAGATCACGAGAAAAACCTTCAGCTGAGTACAGCAGAAAGTTTCTTTATCATTCTGGCAACTTTAGCACAGTATTTGAGAGGAGCTTACATTTAGCCATTTTTACCATCCAAAAATGAGGGGGTTTTGGAGCAATAATGCGTTCCTGCACACCCACACATTTTAAACTCACGTAAGGATAGTGACAGAACAAAATAACATGCACACATACACTTTTAATTGCATTTTAAGTACTGTGGCAATAAACCAAGTTCAACTGTAAGACACTGGAATATTCTTCACATATTGTCTGTACCCACATCTCTCATGTAATAGCTCTCTGGAGAAACTTAACTTTTTTAGTATTATTATTGCAATTTATATTGCTCAGCACCATGGGAAAGAATATGTAAATCAGAAACATAAATGCACCAGTTAAGGGCTGCCAGACTGAACTAATGAGGGTGATACAGCAATGACACAGCTACATTTTGATATTTTTAAAGAGCTAATTAAGGTTTTTTAATTACCCCAACCAGCGAGAGTATTACCCTCTTGAATTGCTATGAGTAATTAATTCAAAGCAATTTTCAAAAGAAAAGTAATATAAGCTTCAGACAATCTTTGAATATTCCAACAGCAGCTGATAGATTATGTGGAAGAATCAGCTTTCCTGGAAAGTGTTTCAGTTCCTGAGAGGGGCACACAAACATCAGTTCAAGCACCTGGGGAAGGTGAAGGTGGCATTTTAACATAGATTGAGAATTGGCTTCCTCTCCAGTTTTCACAAATAAAAACCAAAAATTCAACCAGTAGCAGAAATTCCCCAGTGAGTTTCTGTAAAAATATCTGAAACATGAGGGAGATTCTCCATATTGAGGAATTTTAAGACTAAAGTGGCACAAAGAGACTGCAGCCCCCTTGAAAGACAGCAACAAAGGTTTCATACCATCACGTTAGATAAGAAAACACAGCAAGCCGATCATACAGAACTATCACAACAGAACAGAAAATGCCACAAGGTGTTTGAATAAAGCTGTTGTCTGAAGGAATAGATCTACTGAAGGAATTAAAGCTTGCCTGAGTGTCCTAACTTAGAGCAGCCAGGTCCAGGCTCTGCGATTGCAGGAGGCAAAGCACCAAATATTCACGTCCAAACCACACATTTCATCAAGGGTTAAACACCCATGGTTAGAATTCAAAGCCATTTCTGGCTCCTACAAACCACAGGAAAAGCCTTTAAAGTCCAGGAAGGGCAAAATATGTAAAATATACACAGAATGTTTTAAATTAACAACTCCTTATAAAAACTTAGAATTGGCACATTGGTGAGAAACTGCACAACCAGACACTTCTATTTATGACCTATGTCTGTTCAATGCCACTGCATCTCCTGTAGTCCAGCTGAGGGTACCAGTGCCACCACCTGCAGAGGATCACCCAGTCCTTGTGCTCTCTGCACCGACAGCAGGACCAGGACAACACTATCAAGCCACAAATCTTACAGAAAGACTTACCCCAGCTCACACCACAAGTCCAACACGGACCCAAGCAGGGAATCCATTGTCACCATGAAATCATCCTTCTTTAGTAGCCCTTCCTCTACCAGAGCTGCTCTTTTACTTCATTCCTAACTCTGCTGCTAGCGCACAAACCTTACCATATGCATAGCACATAGTAACATAAACCAAAAGGACTCATTAGTCTAAAAGAAACTCCCAGGAATACATGTTTTCTTCCTTAAAGCAAAATAAATTTCACATGCGACTGCAACAGCTCCTACCCAGAACCAGAGGGGCAAGCTTCCCCTTTGCTACTGGCAGATAATTTGTAAATCTCCCTGCTGCCCTAATCCCAGCTTTCCTGAGTTACCAGGCTGATTTACCAGGTGTTTTGAGTTACTTTGAAGTTCAGGGCTGTGAAGGCTGATGTTTTGCTTAGTCCTGAGTATCATTTTAAATGCTTGGGAGAAACTTTTCCATGCAATTCACTTGCCACTTTCTCTGAGCCCAATCAGAGGTCTGGTGTAGGAGGTTGTTGCATGATCGTAGCACAAACTGAGCTTTCCTAAAGGAAAGTAAAACACAAAGAGGGGACCTGAGATAATTAAAGGGTACTTCATCCTTACTTGACATGGGACTAAGCTCTCGTAGGCCAATTCTGGCAGGGGGGAAAATGGTTTAAATGGAATATAGAACTTGGGAGACACTCTTAAATAAGAGTTTACAGAAACACACAGCCTTCCCCTGATTTTTTGGAGAAGCCACGGAATGTGGGGGGCCCAGCTGAGCTCTCTGCTGCACCACCAAAGGCTTTATGAACATCAGGACATCACCAGAAGACACAGACTCATGAAATCATAGAGTGGTTTGGGCTGGAAGGGACCTTAAAGATCACCTAGTTCCAACCCTCCTGCCATGGGTAGGGATAATCTAACATCTACAATATGATATCCATGACATCTATGATATCTTCCGTAGAGATCCTACATACTCCATTCCAAGATCTTCTGATTTTGGCACGTTATCTCACACCTCTGTTGAAATCTGATGGAGAGCAGTGAAGTTCCACGTCACTACTCCTGCTGTGTCATAAATGCTGTCGCACTCACTCTGCACACTACAACTATGCACCACTGCAATGTGCCAGCTCTGTACCCATGTGCTGGAGCAGAGATTGTCACAACATTAATAGAGTGAAAAATACCAGGTCCTGCCTTGGAATGAAAAAAAGAAACCACCCCTAAGCTTGCCCTGTAAGCTGGGGAACAACTGCTTTTATTTTTGTGTGCAGCAGCAGACTCCAAAAGGTCTGTTTTAGGGCAGGAACAGGGTATAAAAAAAATGAGTCAGCTGCAAAGATGGAATTAAATCCAATGATATCCCTTCCTTATCGTATACCTGTATCCACAACAAACAAATGAGTCGGTCTGAGAGGAAAGAAACTCAGTCAGCAGCCTCGCTCCAGCGAGCGTGGCTTGTGCATGTTATTGTTCCAGTGCTGTTATCAGCAAAGCCTGGGTGTCCAGTCACTGCAGGGCTCATAATTGTTTTTATCCCCTTGAAAACAACCTGGTTGGGAGCAGAATTAAATTGATTTGTGAACAATGTTTACCCTTTTTTCTTGCCACCAAGCAGACAACCAATTAATGGCATTAAAGATTAATTAACAGGGAGGCCTGTGCTCTACCTGCCACACTAACAACTGTGTGTTGTGTTATATGTTCTGTTCTCAGCAAGGCAAGTACCTGCAGTTCTGCTAGAAGTTTCTCTTGAAAAACTAGAGTGCAGTAAAATCATGGAAAATGGTTTTAAAAAAAAAGAGATTGAGAGGTTAGGGGATGGCTGTTATTTGCCAGCGCCTCATGTGCAGGGAAAGGTGCAGAGTGCTCAGTGACTTTGGGAGCATTTGGCCTAAAATGGAGTGGAAATGTGGTCTGAAGAGTTGGGTGTGTTTGTGTAAGTTGGAAGGAGGGAGAAAGTATATATTAGGCATTTCTCATACACACATACCCCACACCTGCTCTTGACAGCTTGTTCCATGTTTCCTATCAAATGTATAAATAAAGTATATACATTTTACATATAAATGGAGCAACACAAGCCCTGCCAACTCTCCATCTGTATACTCAGACACAAAAGCACAGACATAGAGCTAGAAATCCATGTGCACAGGGACATACAGGCACCCACTTGACATTTAAATCCTTCCCATCCTGTGAAGTTGCAAAACAAACCCTTCTTTTCCCCTGAGGTAATAAGTCTGTTAATTACATTTCTTGCCCTGCTTCTCATTTTATTTTCAGACCAATCTGTTTTGTTTTGGTTTTTTTTCCACAGATATGCATGAAGTGGAGTTTTTATGGTTTTGTTTTGGTTTTGCTGCTGAAGGATGTTGAGAACATTTGGCTTAATTTCTTATGAAGTACTAAAGGGACTGCAAACAAAATCAGATCATGCCTCCAAATTTTGCTCCAGATTTTCTATGACGACTTTATCCAGTTTAACAGGTTACAATAGGAATCTTCTTTCCTCCTCTCTATTTTAACTGAGTCCACACTTGCACAGAATTGTTCCACTGAGTACACAAAGTAAGTTCAAAACACTTGTTCCTGCTTAAAATGAGGGGGACCAGCTTCTGGCTCATGGTTGTGCTCACTGCAGCTTCTTGGCAGAACCACAGTGGAGACAGTGTGGAGTGGGTCCTAGAAGTGATTAAGAAACAAGGAGGGGCATAAGAATTTCGGACAGGATATAAAATAGCAGAGCTGCACAGCCAAAGGCTTGCTATCAGCAGCAAGTGACCTGGGGGCTGGGATCAAACAAACTAGTTTGGTCTCCTCCTGAAGACCATGCTCTTATTGTACAAGGGGTCTTGCAGGGACTCACCATGTCCACAATACAACCCATTATATGCAGCTTTGATCCTCGCTCCAGCTCCTCATTCTTCTTTCTCCCACCTGTGGTCCTCTTTCTCTTACTGCTCAGGGTTGCTTCTTCCCAAGTCATGTTTCAAACATTAGCCTGCTTTATCTTCAAGTTTCCAAGCTCTGAGCTACATCCCATCTGGATCTTCTCCACCAAGGCCTTGAGGTAGCACCAGACCCCAGTCATGTCAAGAAGGGCAAGTCACAACATACTGCGGTACTGGGCTGAAAGTGGCTCTGGGATGTGCCCTCCTGCCTGCTAGAGGGTTATGACCCAGTGCAGGTACTTGTACACAGGGTGTTCACAGTGACTCAGGCTGACAAGCCGGGGCAGAGGTACAGAAGATACCTGTGCTGGAGTGAGGGCAGTGATCACAGAAGTCAGCAGCAGGTGACTCAAGAGGCTGTTTCAATTCTGTCCAGGAACACAAAACAAGGAAAACATTACCTGCCATCATAATGTCATTTTTCAATGAAAAAACATGCTTTGATCCAGCTGCAAGCCAGAGGACTTGAACAAAGAGAGCTGGATGGCATCCCATGGCTGGCACATCTCAATGTGCCTCAAGATAAGACCATAACAGTATTCTCTGGCTCTAAAAATCTCCATTTAGACTTGAAGCAGATGTCTCTGAGCATAGGAAAGGTGCTTCAAACAGAGGAAGCTGCTTTGGTAATCTACCTTTAAGATATCACAGCTCTGCCTCATCTCCATTGGGATAACTTCATCAGTACAGCCACCACCACAGCACCATAGAACGGTTTGGGTTGGAAGGGACCTTAAAGATCATCCAGTTCCAACCTCTTTGCCATGGGCAGGGACACCTTCCTCCAAACCAGGTTGCTCAAAGCCCCATCCAACCAGACCCCACGCTGCATGGCCTTTCCCTGCTTTGGTTTTCTGCCTGTGGAATGGAGGAGCTGTGCAGACTTTCAGTCCTCTCCTTGTATTCATCACCTGGAGAACCATAAAGACAGACGCTGATGATTGCCATTAATTATCATCACATTAGTGTTCATTTCTGATGCCTCTTTCAGGTTTGATATGAATCTCCCGCTGCTGAGCTGAATGGTGCGAGGGTCACCCAGGCCAGGAGAACCTTTATCACTTTCTTTCTCTTCTCCAGGGAGATAATAACAACTAAGATTTTATTTTAAGCTTATTAAAGTGCCCAGTTATCTGTTTCAGCATGGATAATTTAATCAGACAAGTTAAATATTTATGAGGCTGCACTTTATTGTCAATGAAAGATAAAAATGTGCTCTAAGTGCTATTGAGAGTAAGAATTATAATGTTGATTAAAAAAGCCATTGGTAATGACACTTGATATTATTATTGTTAGCTCCTAGGATTACTGAACCATCACAGAGGACTGCAAACAAAAGTCCAGGAGCTGGATTGAAACATGTTCCCTATCTCCATCCACACAGACCTTGTGAAGAACTCCAAGGCTAAGCACATCACCCAGGCACGCAGCCCAGAACTGTATCCTGTGTACTCAGAGGATAAAGCCAGCCCAACAGAGAAAAAATCATTTCAGTTCCTCCTACCATCACTGAAAGACAAAAACCACACAAGTGACCCTGGAAAAGGAGCACTGCACAGGTGGGACCCACCAGTGGTGGGCTGCAAGTCACCAGCACTGAAATGCAACTCTGAAAGGAGAATTCAGCTGTGCTTGTAACACCCACAAACACACCTTGCAAAGCAGCCAGCCAAGAATGGCCAGTTACACACACTTTTAAACAAGAACTGGTTCATTTTCACCCTGGATCCGCAGGAGGGTATATTTAGCACAGGCTTCTCCGTTACAAATTAAGTCTGCATGTTTTCAAAGGTGAACGGCTTTGCTTTTGGACGTGTGGACTTTGATTCAGCAAGGTGTTCACATACACAGCCAACACTGAGCACATGGAGAATATCCCCTGATTTAAAGTCATGATAAAATTTATCTGAGGCCAGAGCTTCTGAACTGAATACTTTGCTAGAAGCAGACCTATTTAAAAAAAGAAAGGGGAAAAAAAAATTGGGGGAGGGGGGTAAACCCTGCTTTCTACTTCATTGGATTTTAATTTTTTAATTTTTTCTAATCTTTATGACCATTAAAGCTCAAATAATTTGAAGGCACATAAACCATGCATGCAGGCTGAATACACAGAAAGCAATACAGCCTGCCAGCTACTTTTGTTCTGCCTCACCTAGTGTCAACATTTTAAAATTATATTCACTCATTTTCTTCATGTTCAAATTCTACTGGGTCAGTATTTTATTTATGAGTGCCAGCTTTATAGACAGGTGGCAAAAGATATTTTATTTATTAAATATGAATAGGCAGCAAATCCAAATTAACTGGCGGGAAAGCTTTCACTTGGGGAATTTTTTATATTTGAGCTCTTATTAACATTACATTGATGTCATGTATCATCTTAGCATATACTTCATGCATTTGGAGGTCTGACATAAGTGGAAGATGGATATTAATATTGCTAGTGTTATTTCTACCTTCCCTACCAATACTGATGACTTTCACTAGAATAGAATAGACAATAAAGCCATCTGAAAACAGCCTCTCATTTATTTTCTTTTCATTATTTTACATCAGAAGCAACAATACATATTGTCTAAAAATTTTGGTGGTACGTCAGGTAACATTCCAGCTGTTCATTAGCTTTGGTTGGATTTTGGGGAGGGTGTCTGGTGTTAATTTGTTTGACAAAAGACATTATTAAATACTTAGTACAAAAGCTATTTCACCTTTTATTCTCGCTATTCTCTGTCTCAAAAGCAAACCAGAAACCTCATCCTGCCTGTCATACACATGCACCAGGTGTCCCCTGCATAATTATGCAGTGTTTCTCAGAAACACTGAGCCTGAAGGAACTTTTAATTCTTTGGAAGTGGAGAGGAAAATTCTCTTGTCTTCATGATCAGATGAGGAATCCACTTTCAAGAAGAAAAAAAAAATTAAAGATTTAAAAGCTTTGACTCATTTTCCAATCAATCATTTTCATTAACAAGTGCCTCTAAAATGCTGCTGCTACAGAAAAATATTTCAACCTGTCAAGGGCTTTCTTTCCTTCCTCCCTCCTGCACCCAATTAAAGCTTCTCCTGCAGTTATTCCACTGTCTGCAGAAGCCTGAGCCTTTTTCAGACATATCCTTCCCTGTGGAGAACTGCCATTTACTTGCAGCTCTGAGACACTAAACCACAACAACTCCTATTTGAGAGCTGTGAAAACCCTTTTGGAGGCAGAACTAGGGAAAACACAGCCCCAGCAAACCAGTTCTCCTCTCGCATTTTGCTGGGATAAAGTTGTACGAAAATTTGTTTAAAAAGCTTCCTTGAAATGAACCAAATTGCACATAACTAGTTGATTTGGCTACTAATAAATAGATAGATAATAATATATAATAATCTCCCAGTAAACAGAAGAAAGAGTTAATATATTGTATTCAAGTGAAACTGAGTCCCAAGAAACACTTTCATAAGTATGTGCAAAGTGAGTCAGAGGAGTGTTTTTTGTGTAAATTCATTCAAAACTGTCTTTTAACTCCTGCTTTGCATGGTTATTTACAGATACCTCACTGTGTGGTTCCTGATCCCTTAGTAGGTGCTATTATGGTTTTAAAAACAACCTGAAAACCAATAAAGAATTTCTTAGGCAGAGAAAACTCACAGAAGTTTGTGAAACTTGATTCCACCAGCTGTCATGTATCTTCCTGTCCCCCAGCTTACTTGGTCAAAATGTTGAATTAAGAACTTATTATTTCCAATTTAATAATATCAGTAATTCTCTTGAACATTGTGAATCAATAAAACTCTGAAACCTCACAAATGTTCCATTCAGTCCAAGAAATACTCCTCACACAGCCTTTCTTCTGGCTCTTGGCCAAACTTTGGCCCCAGTAGAGATATTTGGGGTCACCATTTCCACAAATGAGCAAATAGATGCTGAGGAACAAATCAGCCTTTTCCTAGCTTTTCACTAGACCAAAAGAGAGGAAACTTAGCCCTTCAATTTCTCCCAGCTCCTGTGCAGAGCCAATGTCTGTCCCAAGACAGAAAACTTCACATGACCTTGCACAACCCATGTGACTTCCCACCCTAGGTGAGGCTCTGTATGAAACAATTCTGATGCAAGGTCACTGGAGGATTTGACCTAATATTTCCTTTACTATAACTGAGAGAACGAACTGCTTCTAGGTAGGAAAAGAGGGATAGGCAAAGCTGAAGTTGACTCTGTGACTCCCTTATACACATTCAGTAGGGCCTGTTGCAATAGGACAACGGCCAATTGTTTTAAATCAAAAGAAGATGAATTTAGACTAGATATAAGGAAAAAGTTTTTTACAATGAGGGTGGTGAGGCAGTGGCACAGGCTGCCCAGAGAGCTGGTGGATGCTCCACCCCTGAAAACATTCAAGGTCAGGTTGGATAGAGCTTTGAGAAACTTGATCTGGTGGAAGATGTCCCTGATCAACGGCAGAGGGCTTGGACCTAAACAATTCCATGATTCTTTGTTTCAAAACAATATATATACATGCATAAGAAGCACAGGCACTCTTCCTTTCCCAGTTCTCATCATTTACAAGATACAGAGCACTGAGACCAGTGCCCTTATGCATAATGGAAATGAAGCATAAATAGGAAAGAGCCAGGTTTCTCTTATTTGTTAACAATCTCCCTCTCCTCCTCAGAGGCAAGATGTCAGCTAGATAATGTATTGAAAATATCACCATAGTGTAATATGGTATGTACTGTCATTTGGGGGTTGAAAATCAAATATTCACTTGTCACTGGAAGGGTTGATTTAATTGATACATATAACAATTCACCCTATTGGTCTAGATTTTTAAAGCTGTGTGGGCTGGATTTTTCATAATAAGAAGAGGTGGGTTTTAATTCAGATAACTGAGAGCAATCACCATGTTGGCATGCAGTAGTTCATAAGCTTTAGACCCCAATCACGAACAATACCCACGACTCAGATGGCTGTGCAGCTCTGGGACCAAGCACATCCCTCGCAGCTGCTGGCACCTGTTTGCCAGCCCATGGGATCCCCCCCAAAATCAGCAGCAGCTCCAGCCAGCTGGCAAGTGTCAGGCACTGAGAAATTCCTCCTCGGCCCCATGGCCAGGGAAACAAGGGCAGCAGGCCATGCTCCTGAAACCTGAGATTTCAACGAAACCCAAGGAAGGATTTTGAGACCAAGCAGGACCTCCCACAACAGGCATAGAGCCATGTGCTCCACCCCAGCAGGGAATTTGGTCTTGGTGAGGAGGGATGGGTGTCTTTTTAGGTTTTAATTAGTTATTTATTAATTTCCCCTTAACCACTATGTCATGAGGCAAAGACACAAATGCTAAAGCGCAGATCACTCCTGCAGGGGTAACCAGACCTCCCAGAGCAGAGCTTGCCCACTTGGCTTGCCAAATAGCTCAGCAGTGCTAATCCTCAGGGAGCAACAAATGACAGAGAGGCCACAGCAATGGGTTCAGCATTCCTATTTCCAGGGATTTACTAATCCCCCCTACCTAGGGACAAGAAGGATGGAGGAAGGAAGCTGTGTTGAAAAGATTTCCATGAGCAGGTGTCTTCCTGCCAGCAGGATGGGCCTGCACTGGAGAACCTCCTTCCCTTATGCCTTGGGCAGGAATAAATGAATCTGGCTTTCACCTGCAGAGATGGAGACCAGCAGAGCCAGCACCTTGATTTAGTTTCTGAACAACTCAGGGACTACACTCAGGGAGTGAATTTCGCAGAGTCAGCCAAACCAATGTCTGTAACTTTCTTACAAATGTCTATTTCAGTTAATCAAAACTAATCTGCACATTTCTGTCAATGTCAGGAAGTTGTTTTTATAGTGGAAATATTTGCTTTTAAAATAAAAAAGAAAATGGTGAAAAACAAAAACATTTTAAATGCTTTTTTTTCAGATGGAAGAGACCTTCATTTTGTAGTTTGTGCTTAAAATATAAAAGAACCCAAATATTTCACTTTGAATATATAAAACCATAGATTTGTTTAAAAACAGTGTCAGGCATGTTCATTTAAGAGAGGGAACAAAAAAACCAAACAAATCCATTTCACAGTAACCCACAATTAAATGTATTGCCAGTTTTTCATTTGGCCAAGTGACCTTGAAAGTCATAACTCTAGTTTAGGGTCTGTCTGTCTGTCTCTCCTCTAAGTGACAGCTAATGAATCAGATATGTGTCCTGGCACAGAATTAGAACTACATCCTTCTGATACTACAACTTTAACAGACATTTCTTATACAAACCCAAATTCTTATGCTTCTTGAGGTAGTAATTTTTCTGATGGTGTTGTTCCAAACCCGTTCTTTAACATCTCCAGTATTTAACTGCTGCAGTGTTTAAGAAGGGAACCCAGCTGCACTGGGGTTTTTTTACAGTTGCTTTGCAGGCTGTATCTGTACTGATAATGAATAGTGACATCAAACACATAAATTAGACTGCAGGCTGAAGATAATTAAATTGAGAAAGTTGACAAAAATAAACTACATCAACTAAATCCCCATTTGCAAACTATTATATGTAGTCTTCAAGGTTTTGAAAGAACAATGGCTACAACGGGGGGAATATGGCAAGGTTTACATTTCACAGGGATTATTTGATATTCTATCTGTGCTCTGAGCAAGTTGTGTTGCATCAGATCAAATCCCAACTTCATTCTATTGTGAAAAAAATCTATTGTTAGCACCCTTTCCTCCTACTTCTTCATTATGAGGATGCAATTTATCAAAGGGCCCCTGAGAGTTTGCAGCATGGAGTGGCTGTAGCTTTATATATTTCAAATAGCTTCTTTGTTGCAGAGCGCTAGTGGTTAATAGGAAGATAATGAAAATATGGAAATTAAATTAATTTGGTGCCAGGGCTGAAAAGAATAGTTTCTTTAATTTGCAATACTGCAAGGTTACGAACAAAATTTGAAGAACAAAAAAAAAGAAATGTGATTGCTACATTCTTGTAGGGAAGCTGGTAGTGTGGGGATTTATTTCTCTGTTAACCCGAGCTTGGAAAGAAATTAAGTGTTTTGCATATCACTTACTAATGGTTGGGATCTAGATTCTGGATAGCATGGGAAAAAAGGTTAGTATGATATAAAAAGGTAAGATATTGATCAGTGACACTCCAAGGAGGGAAACCAAAGTTTGAGTGAATAAGAAGAAAAAGAAGTGCATGGATGGTCCTAAAATCCCATCAAGATTTATTACCACTGTGAAACAGAGCTTCTAATTAAAGGCAAAATCTTTTCTGGCTTTTTCAGACTATGCCTAATTATCCCCATGAATTTAAAATCCATTATTGGTGCCAGACACTAATTTCTGAATGGAGAAGAACTTTGCAACAGTGTGTGGAGTCTTATTTCTGGGTGTGAGCAGCAGTGAAAGAGAGAGCACATCCCATGGGATGCACTGGGGTATCAGCAATCCCTGCTGCACAAGCTCACTGCAGCTGGATGCCGTCCTATGCTCAACACAGTTCCCTTCACTGGGTCAGCACAGAGCACTGTGCCAACACACTGGCTTCAGTTCCAGCAAGCCTGTTAATGCTTGAATGAATCTGCTCCACTCCTTCTCAGTGTTGTGACTCCTCTAAGAGTCCAACCAACTCAGATTCTCCACTGAAACTCCACGATGTAGTTTAAAACAAACCAACTCATCCCCACAGACACCAAGGCACAGTGCTTGCCTACTCAATATGATCACATTGGTCATAGAGGTGCTTTACACAAAGTTTTCCGCAACCTCTGATTAAATAAAGAAGATCCTCATGGTCTTGGGAAAAGATGTGACACACCAGCTTGCATTCCTTATGAGTCTGGCAGGCAGTTAACAGAATACTAAATGAAACACTAATCACCCAGGCAGACAAAATGCTACTGCTGTCCAAAATTGTGTTTTTCTCATTGTAGACACAAACCAGCTATATTAAACCTGTAAATATGATGATGGTTAATAATACTGTTACTTCACGTCTGCTCCCAGCTGCTATTAAGGACCCAGCTCCTGCCTACTGAGGCATCTGGGGCTGGAGCTTCCCTCACCCAAGAGACACAGTGGATATTCACTGTTGCTGTCACTGGCCACCTGCTGACACCTCCCAGCCATGTGTCTGAATTGACCAGTGCTGTACTTACCTGGATTTATAGCAGTCACATTCATCATTCATATCTTTTCTATTGTCAAACATTTTAAACATGCCAAAGTTTCTAAAGTTGGATCAAAGACTGTCCAAACAACTGCCTCACAAATATTTCTTTCCACAGTTTCAGAAAATGAGAACTGTAGCATATTAAGCTTGACAGCTCTTTCTTTCAGTACAGTTTCTCTATGTCGTCTTTGCCACATGCTTCCAAAAACTGATGCATAAATATGAATAATAAAGAATTCTCTAAGCTATGTGAATAGAACAAAATAAATTTGGAGATGATAAACCATTGTGCTTCAGAAGGAGAGCCAAAGATTTCCAGCCAAGTTTTCAACAAGGCAACAACACAGAGCAATTGGTTTCAGAGCTTCAAAGAGTACTGGAGATCATCTCAAAAAGCTGGCCTTGATGTGAGGGAGGAATCCCCTTTTCCCTTTATGGGCACCCAACATCATCCATGACCGCATCTGGTACTTCCAATGGTCAAAGCAGGATGAAACAGCAGATGGATCCATGCAACTAGAGCCATGGTTCCTCCTGGTAATATGGGTAGAAGTTTAGGATAATGAGCAACATTTAGCAGAACGGACTGTCTTCAAAGGGGAAGAACACACACCAGCCCTCAGGAAGCAAGAATCTGTCACTACCTTCAGGCACAGTCCCAGGCAGGAGACAGCACTCCATGGGACAATCAGCTGAGGAGCAAAATCAAAGCGATTAGCAATTAGTGGCATCGATAACTTGGCCAGGATTGCAGAGCTTGTTATTTCCTGAGATAAGCCACAGAAACAGCAGGACCTCAAGTGGTGAACATGACTGTGTGGAAAGGGTACAAACACCTACGAAAATGTTGTAGCAGTTTTTGGTTTTTTCTCTCCACAGTTTTCATCCTTATTTCTTAGAACCTTCTTCAGAATAGTTTTGATATGAAGCAAGCATTGGCAGGAGTTCCTCTGTACTTTTTCATTCCCTTCATGTGGAAGAGCTGCTTGTCCAAACTTCATGACACATTGGTGGAACAGTTCTGGGGTTTGTGGACGAGAAAGAACCAGTGAAATCTTGGCTCCATCAAAACTAATTGCAAAACACTTGTTGCTGAAATAGGCCCAGGATATATCTCAAAAGTAAAAAAAAAAATAAAATTATGGCAGGAAACTGCAGGACAGAAATCTAGAGTCTGTGAACATCACATATCAGGAGAAAACTCATGCAAGAGCTCTACTAACATTAACACTGCTGTCACGATCACTATAATGGGAGACTAAGATTCTGATTTACTTAAATTAAGCAAAGATACCTATCTGTTTAGCATATTCGTGACTGAAGTACAATATATTTCAACACTGTGGTTGCAAAATAATCTTTATTTTTTTCCATGGGAGATTATTCAAACTGCAATAACGTGCTTTTCCAAATTAAGTAGATAACTTTACAGACTGCTGGGTAATAAAATGGGAATAAACACAGAAGACATACCTTATTAAAAAATTAGCTTGTCATTTTTCAGGCTCTTCTTTTGATTTGCAAGTTAATAAAACCCACAGCCAGTTGCCATAGGGAGGATAATTAATTATCCATCTATAAAATTAATGTTGGGGGGTGAGAAGGCTTTTGCTTGAAATATTCATAGCATACAGCAGAAATATTCCAGCAGTAGAGATGGTGTTAGAAGTCTCCCACATAGTCTGATCTCCTTAAACAACCGTTCTGATGACGATAAAAGATGGTTAAAAGAACTACTTAATTTACCAACTCTCCTGCTACACAGTTACCTGTCTTCCTCTAGAGGGGCAGAGAATTGCATTGCTGGATTCAGACAACCAGCTGTGCAAGCTTCAATCCCTGCTCTCCTGCACATTTTTAAATTGGACTAGTGCTAGCCCTAGGTCTCCCTGCAGCAGCAGTACAGCACATTGAGAACCATCTGAGCAACCTCCTGCTGCTCATATGGATGCCCCAGGATCAGCTGCACCTACAGAGCCCCCGAGAGTTGGCTCCAAGCATGGCTGGGTGAGCACAAGACTCCCAGAGATGTATCTGGGCGTGAAGTCAAGGAAACCTCTCCAGCACATCCCAAAGGTCAGCTAAAGAGAGGTCAGTGAGAAAATTCAGTCCCCAGCCTAGTATTAGGTTTCTTACCCAGGCAAACCAGGAAACCAGAAAAAATTAATCAGGAGATAACAATGTCCCCAAATGCTGTATGAATATTTTAAAACTGAATATGTATTCCAAAGTGACTTAATGCAATTTTAACTCCACATGAATGCTTCCCCTCCCCAAAAGGTTTGAATAATCCACTAATGTGGAGATTTAGTTAATTTGAGCCATTTTCTTCATATCCTTTTGCAGAACATTACCATGTCTTTAAATTTGCAGTGATGCTGCTAGAGAGAAAGCAGGTAACTGTGGAGTACTTCTTGTGACTGAATGTACTCCCACATCTACTAAAAAATTGAATAAATGACATAAATAACAAGCTCATTGTCCCATAGGACAGTGAAGAGTTGCTAAATAAGCACCTAATTTCTGAAGTCTTGCTTGGACCAGTTTTATACTGAGTTAAGAGAATAAATATGAGTATTTTTCATCCTTCCAAGTTCTTCATGTTATTGTCGCTAATTTTGCATCACCATTACACAGTGTACAGAGACCACCCTGGCCACAAGGAGGTCATCATCCAAAGGCAGGAGGTGACAGGAATGTGCAGAAAGAGGAAAACTGACAAAAAAAACTGTGATATCAAGGTGATGATAGCGGCATGCAGCCTCCACAGACCTAATCATTATCATTAGGCAACAGGGTAAAAAGTGTGGACTTCAAGGTTGATAATGGCACTGCTGTGTACGGGCTGATGGTGACTTTCCTCCAAGACTGAAGGATTGCCTGAGAGAAAGGAGAAGAAATGTATGATTGAAAATGTAATGAGCAGGTGATGAAGGCCAACATTATGGGCTGATTGGAGACAGGAACTTTTATCTGGTTTGATACAGACTGTAAGATAAGTGGGGAAGAGTCTGTGAAAGCTCTGCAAAGTGAGGAAAAGTGATTTGGCGGATTAGAGAGGAATGAGTACATAGGTAGTACAGCCACAGTGATGTATTCAGTTCCTATAACTGAGCCACATGGCATCTGTCAAAGTCAGAGGAAAAACGATGTTGCTGAAATGAAATAAAAGCTACCACCTGGACATGAGTTTTATTTAAACCAGTGGACAGGAAAGGCTACTGCCACAAATATTATGTAGGACCTAGACAAAATGTGGATGCAAGACTTGAGGAGCTACCAGAGTCTAAATATTGCCTGGATGGGAAACATCTGTAATAAGCAATAGCACAATGGTGATGTTTCAACCATAAAGGCATTTGGGACTGTAAGTTAAGAAAAATTCAACAACAATCTTGATCTGATGTCTAGACATTCACAAGGAGCTGTTAGAGGCCCATATTTTAGTTTGGCAGGAAGGTCTGCAGAAGATAGTTGAAGGAGCTGTCACACAGAGATGAGAGCATCATTCCATCCACGTTCTCACTTGCATGACTGCGTTTTACTGCCATAGAACTTGCCACATCCAGCAGAATCAACCAGAGATGCTCTTCTCCCCATCATGTTTTTAAGCTGCCAGGGCTTCACTTTGACAGATATTCCAGAGGGAATTCACAGCAAGAGTAACTGCAATCATATACGAAGTGCCTAGAGAAAAATGCAAAGCTTTACTGAACTATTTGGCCTCTTTCTGGAGAGGACATCTATTACACTAAGAGTGTTATTAATTGCATCTCATAAAAGAAGGAAAACTACACTGGATGATAAAATGTTTTTTTTTTTCTTGGAGTCTAATAATTTCACACTATTTTAAAAGTAAATAAATGAGACTGCCATTCCGAGAAAGAAGCCACAGTTTATTGCCATATTCAAGCCTCCATTTATCACAAAATTTCTGGTTCACCCTTCCCTCATGCTAAAATTAGAAGTAAAAATCTTAAGATCTAAATCCCACTTAATTCTGCAGTGATTCATTTAGCTAAATTACTGTTACCTAAGGGCAGATATATTTTAAAGCACACAGAAATAATTGCTCAGTCCTTATGGTGTTTTTTCTGCAGTTGGATGCAAAATGTAAAGGTTGACATCTGGTCTCCAGCAGGGCAGGTAACAGCCCACCACAGTTTCTACAGGAGCCACCTTCTTAAGCGAGGACTTCTCAACTCACTTACCTGCCCAAGCAACTCCTGATTAAGTGAAGAGAAAAAATATGTATGTCCTGTCATTGATCCAATGGGTGACTGTATCCAACCTAGAAAACATGTTGCCCTGGGGACGTTTACTGTGACGTTCTCCATTTTTGTCTCTTAGAGGACTTCTGTTCATTTGCCAAAAATAATTCTGGGTGATACATCATCCCTAATTGTTAATGTGGCATTTACAAATTGCCACAGGCCTGTAAGAAACATGTCAGGATGATGGCTTCACAAATGGAAATCTCCTTTTCTGACCCTTAGGATTCATATAGTCTGGACAATAAAGATAAGATGATGAGGATTTGGAAGTTTAAGTACCTAATTTGCAAGCACAATTAGGTATTTACATTCCAGAATATCACTGAATTTCAGCCCGCAGACAAAGATCGTTGTAGAAAGAAAGGCCTTGTGAAGTCAGATAACAGGACCCTAAAATTTGTACCACTATTTGGCAGGGCTATCATGACCCTCTGCCCATAACTTTGTACTCACATTACCATTTACTTCTGTCACATAGGAAATCCATGCCCAGCTGCTTCTATCAATGCTTTTTCTAACTGATGGTTGTTAGATCCAGCTCAGGAAGAAATTAATCCTTTACAATATCCCCCTGCTTACAACTTGATGTCTTGTGTGATAGCTTTTCCCAGGTCCTTCCAGCAATGATGTGGCTGGAGACGTCCAGCCTGCAGGACCAGGGCTGTGTAATATGGACCTACTTCCCTGAGAAATAAAAGAGACGAAAACAATTAAGTTCACAGTCAAACTGGTCTGTCAGGAGGGAAGAGCTTCCACAACTTGACATTCCCCTTGGCATCATTTTTCCATAGTGCAAACCTGCTACTTATTCCTGCAAAAGTAAATGAAAGACTTTTGAGGAAGCAACAACAATTCAAGTAAGCCAAATTTTAAAAAAGTAAAAAAAAATAATTAAAAAAGGAAAGGAAAGAAAACACACTGTGGACAGCATCACTACCCAGGTTGCTCAGACATATCTGCTGCTTTTCTCACCACTATAAAAGATTCTTCAAAGACATAATAAAGGTTCTTTAGTAAATAATGCATGGGTGAAAAAATTCAGAAGCCCACAGTTCATCAGCTTATACCCACACTGGGAGCAAATAAAGGTCTTGAAATATCTGCCTCAGCTACTCAATCAACAAAGGATTTACTTCAAAAAAAATTAATTTGCCAGACACTGTCATATTATCCAGCAAGGACACTGTTCTGTTCTCCTGGATTATAGGTGGCTGTCCTTGCTCACTCACCCCTCACAGCAGTACCTTTCAGCACAGCAGCAGCACAGTCTCACCTTCTCTTGGCAGTAACACAGTAAGACAGGCCCATGTTGAACACTAGTTAAGCCAGACAAGAAGAAATGGAAACATTATGTTGTGTTTTCTAGATAAATTAAAATTTCACTACTGGTTCTTTGAGAAGCCTGAATACCAATGACTCCACTCCTTCTGCCCTCCAGTATGGCTAATGGGTATGGATAGCTGTGAGTAGCTCCTCAAACAAGATGGAATGCCCAGCAGTGCAGAGCTGGAGTGTATAATTTGTCATTGATAGGCAGACAGTGTTACCAGAGAGACTTTTTTCCCCACCTTCACCCTCCTTGGCAGAAGGAGCCGTAGGAGTCTCATGTTGAACCACAACTTACTTTGGTGACTGAAGAAACATGGAACGGACCTTGGCATTGAGTTGCCTGCCAAGTCCCTGTAGACATTTGTTGCAAGAGATTTCTCTGCATTTGTCAGTCGTGCTCATGTGCTCCTTGCCAGCCATCACCAGCCAGCTCCAGCTATGCCAGTGCCTTTGGATGGCTTGAGTTCTTGTTCATATAAAAGGATGTTTCCGCTATTTTCTTGTTCCTCTGGCTCAACCATTCTTCCTTTTGTACAGGGGCTGCCAAAACAGGGCTATATGAAATACTTATTATTATCTACCTTGTCGTCAGGAGAATACGATGAAAGATAGGAGAGACGCTGGAGCCAGCAGTTCCTCAAACTACCCAGTTGAAAGAAGACCTGGTGTTTAGCTATCAGAAACCCAGCCCAGGTGGTAACAACCCAAAGCTGCCAGATTGATAACAGCAGATGCTGTAAAATATAGGGAACAAAACCAACAGAGGATGATAGAGATTTGGTTGGGGTGTATTTACAAACTTAAATCCAGAATTCAACACCTAACCTGGCCAAGGAACAGCTCCAAAATATTCCTTCCATAGAGGCCCAAAACATAAATGCTGCATTTCCCTGTAGTTTGTTTCATGACTGACAGATGCCATTCATCCTTCCAATTCAAGAAGCCAAAAAGGGTTATTAAAAAAAAAAGGGATTATAAAAAAAAGCAGGAAAATTTGCAGAATAAGATCTGTAAAGAAAAACCTGTTTTTCTTGCTTGGGTAAAGACATGGCTGAATTATTATAAAGCTCCTGTCTTCATATTTGGTATTTCTGAAAGATTCCTATGTAACATTCCAAAGGCTTTTAGTTTAAAACTGTCCTTTATTTTTTTTTTATTAAAACAAAACAGCCAGTAGGTGAGACAAACCTCAACAAGTTATCAGACAAAGTTCTGTAACTGGCCAAATGACTAAGCCATGCCTGTGTTTTAGCACTGCACTCTAAAGCAATAATTCAGCCATGATTTTCCATGAGTTTAAGCATAAGCTAATGGAATTCTATGTGGACAAAGCAATATAATCATATATCAAAAAACACTAGGGAGAAAAATGAGATCTCAAAAGGGGCCCCATATAACCAATAAAGCAATCATTTCTTTTTCCACAAGAAAAGAATACCTTTGATGAACCGATGAAAAAAACAATCAAAATCCTCAGCCCTCAAGATTTGCAAAAATCTGAAAGATTTTTCTGAAAATTAAATGTCTGTCTCATTTGATGACGGGCACTGACAAACCTAATTTTCTTCTTTGTACATGTCATCAAACACAGAAATATTAATTTCCAGTTTGGCTAATGGGTGTCAGATACAGCCAGAACTGTGCTTTCATGTAAAATTCATAATGGAAATCCTTGCAGCCTTCTGATTAAGATCTGTATATATCTGCCTACTAATAAGTCAAATTACTTCTCTCCCTCATACAGAAATAAAAATAATTGTTGACTAAACACAACAGCTTTTAGTAATCAAATGCAAATACTCTCAAATATGAAAATTGTTTCTGACATAAATCATGTATGAATTGGGATCTTCCTAATGAATATTTTTCCACTTCAATTCACTCCAAGCATGGAGGGTTATGCTCATGTGGCATCTTGGTGTCACCAAAAACTGGGAAACAAACTCTCCAACCAGTTTGTTACGTTAGAAAGCCAATGTTTCTTGATTACCAGTGTTGGGTGTAAGGGGATAGCCCCACAAAGCTTGCACATCCAGCAACCAAACAGACCAGGTTATACTCGTGAAACTCACACATATTCATATTTTTATTACATATTCATTACAAATCCTGAATGCATGCATATATACTAATTATTTCTGTGAACTTATTTGAATGTGAGTAGGAGTCTTTTGAGGGTCTTTGGTGGTTATCTGGGAACATACCATTTCCCAAAATTCCTTTTAAAGGTCCCAGACCTTCTGGAGAATCTTCTCTGTGTTGTACCGGAAGTTTAGGCATCTCCTTCAGAGCTGCGGATCCAGAGGATTTTGGCCTGAATGAAAGGGACAGTGCATTGTTTTAGTTTCTTTGGAGGCTTGGATCTTCCCGCTACCCAGGCTTTTACCTTCCCAGGTAGAAGTGGGGAATACTTGACAGACAGTTATGAATAATTGCAAGATCTGCAGATAAAAATTGTAATACAGGTGTTGTTATTTCTCATAAATAAGGCAAAGGATACCAAGAGGTCCTACAATCTAAAATAGGTATTAATGATCTCTAGCAAACCACCAATATTTGCTGGTTTCCACAGATCCACTTAACATAATCCAGAGTTTAAAAAGACAGGTATAAAGGGGAACTAACAAATAGTAACTAATAAATAGTAAGTAATAGTAACTAACAAATAGATCAGCAAAATCTTCCTTAAATTAGACAAGACACAAGGAGAAGTAAATGGTACGAGATCATGAAAGAGCTGGCAAAATTGTGAGATGATTCAGAAAGAGATTTACAGCCTAGATATAATTTCTGACTGATAGATATTTTATTTCATCACTGAAAAATTCCAGAAGGAAAGAAATGCAGCACATGTGAAGGAATGGGAACACCCTAGTTTGCTACTGAAAACTGATGAGAAACAGTTCACACAGATGTATTAGTAGATAAAAGTTTATATCAAGACAACATCTCTGAATGCATGATCTCAACTGGCTATAAAATATATTGCAATACCAGGAGGGCGAGAGAACAGGGAGGAAGGATGGCTGCAGATTGTGTCATAGAGATGCTCAGAAATACTAATAAGCCTCAGATATCTCATCAACCACCTTAGTTCGCACAAGAGCACTTTCTCAGTACACTAGAAAAATGTATAACCAGAGGGGAATTAAATCAACAGAAATTCTATTAGATCTAGAGCAAAGAGAGAGAGATGGCCTGTAAGACGGTGTCCAGCAACAAGGTAGTCTATAACACAACATATTTTGTGGTGTCAAAGAGACAAGTGGACTCTTTCAAATAGCTGCAGATGGGATCATGAAACCATCAGCAATAGTGTGCAGCTGCAGGATTAGGTAACCACCACGAGTTGCTCATAGCTGTAGGGAGAAGCTCTTTGTTCATTAAATTACCTGCGGTACCCATTATCTTTGGGATGAATTTGGCTAGAGACCCAGAGAATTTAGAAGATGCCATCTCTGCTTTCATCAGCTAAATGAAGAGGTCCTGTCTACTTTCCAGTAGTTTGTATATGAAACAACTCATTGCTATTCCATGGATTATTTCCTCTCAAGACTCTGATCGAACCATAAAGCATTGCTGGAAAGAAGAATAAATTCAAAGACCATAGACAGTGCCAATAAAGTTCCATGCCATTCAAAAATTTATTTGTTAGCTGTCCATTCCTTGTTGGTAAGCAACAGGCCAATGAGGCAGCTGAGTTTGGCTGATGAAAACTCCTGTGAGTACCTGGATGAACTCAGGAGACAGAAAGAGTGGATTTAAACAGGAGCTTCACCCAAGAAGAAACTGAAATTTATCTTGCTGTTTCTCCCTGAAAATGTTTCCAATCATTATTAAATTACTCAAAAGCCACTGATGACATCTGTTGTGTAAGCCCAGAGCAGGGACAAATTTTGTACCATTTTTTGTGGTTTGCCACAAGACAAAACAATTTTTGACAGAAGCAGCATTGCTATATCAGCAGCCTAACATGGTTTTATTAACACATATATAACCTCATTACAGCCTGAATCAATCTCAGTTCAATGAGATATTGCATATTTTATAAGGCTGACCATCATGGAATCTTCTCCTGCAGAGCTAGGGATAGAGCAGGTTTACAGGACTATCATGGGATTGCTTTCAAAGCAATAACCCTAAATAACCTTTGAGGGACTACTTCACATCCAAATCCCAGTGTGAGACACCCTAAACCCCCTCTCTCAACTCCACTTTTAACCTAACCTAGTAAACCTCTCACTCCTGCTTTAGTCAAGCCCGCAGCCAAAGAACCTTTGTGCCACACATTCTCTTGCCACATCACTCTGCACCACTACAGAATTTTGTAGTGGAGAGTTTTTTCAATTACCTTTATTGTTGCTGGATTTTGTTGGGGTTTGGGGGCAATAGTGGGATGCAGTAGTGCTTGTTTTGTTGTTTTGCTTAGGGGTTTTTCCTATTTGGAATTTGTTGTCTTAAGTACCAGTTTATTTACGACCCAGGAGAACCATCTGCACATGCAGTTCCTAAAGCCAGCTCCCCATTTTCAGGTCACTCAGCCAAGTGTTGGCTATACTCCCAAGTCCCTGCATGGTTGGGTTATTCTCCCCTTTTCTGGTCCTCTCTCAAAGCACTTCTCAGATGAGAAAAGAAGCTTATCCAAGAGATCTTTCCATGAGGTCTCTCCACCCAGCTCTTCCCTCCAGCTAGGGCATACTGCAGTCTGGTGCCAAATTCAGCAAGATGAAGCATGTCAAAAAGCACTGTTTATTTTCTAGGGAAATACTTGCAAACCCTTTTCACTTCCACCCTCCTGAAGGGTACAGACATCCCAAGCACACACTCATGGTTTGGAGTGCCTTTCCAACTACACTGAGCTCTGTTGAAGGAGCCCGCAAGAGGGTTCTAGGAATGGACATACACAAAGAGAGCTGAGGTCAACTTGCAGTATATACAGGCCCCTGAAAAAAGTTACTTTTGCACTGATCTCTTTAGGAAATAACCATCTAGCATTCACCCATGGCTACCTCAGAAGACAGATGGCCCACCCGAAGAGCTGCAAAACATTTTCTCTGTGAACATTTGTACCGTAAAGCCCTGACTGTTTATTGTAGAGGTTAATGAAGCTGTGCAGAGAACATGGTCTTGCTGAGATTATTGCTTCTGGGCAGCACAGCCATTTTTAATCCAAATGAATGGCATGACAGATAGACCAATTAAAAGTGTTTCCAAACAAGCTTTGAGACACAGGGCAGCTGTAACGTGACTATTTTTTCTAATCCCTCTATTCTACAAACACTATCTAATTGCAGTATCTAGTAGCCTCTGAATCCAGCACTCTCAAAAAGATTTGCAGTGCATTGCTTGAAACACTTTCTTAATTTGAAGTTCCTTAAGCAACCAGTCCAGTCACATCCCTCAAGCACAGGCAGAAGCCAAAAAATCCCATCAGAGAAAATTTGCTGCTTTTTTAATTTATTTCTTGCTTCAGCAGCTAAAGGTTATTTCTGAATTCTGTCTGGGAAAAGCACAGCTCTTCAGAAAACTGCTGCTATCCAGTCCCCTTGGTAGCTCAATATTTTCTTAAACCATCACAAAAGCTTTTTATTCTTCAGGCAAAGTCCACATGCTTGCATGGCTGTACGCACATATACACATATTGCTTGGTTAACTCTCCCATAAATATTTTCTCTGCTTTGGTATAAAATCATACAAAGGTGCATCATAAAATTTCTCTGAGAGAGAAGTTTTGTTCTTGAATGTGTGGTTTGCCTTAGTGTGTCTAGATGCACAGAGAACCCAAAAGGAGAAAGGACCAGATACAATCTCTATTTGTAATGATCTTGGGTTTATTGTTAAATAGAAAAACAAAAAGAAATAAAAGTTTCTGCAGTTGGTTGATACTCCTCCTCTCTTAAACCTTCAGGAAACATTCATAGTCCATTACATATCCTTATCTATAGGAGTAGAAGGGGCATCTACAGGACTCAACATAATAAAGGCCTGTATTAGATGTAGACATAGGAGCTAAGCCTGAATTCTATATTCTAAATATCTAAATTTAAATTTAATCTTAAATTTAAAAGCACAGTCAAATGCTATCATTGTAGTGAACTAGTCTCTTCCCCCTCCAAATCTTGGCTGACCCATGGACTATTCATTCTTTTACATCTATTTTACAAGTATGGTCTGCTCCACTTTTTAATGAAAAAGAAAAAGCAGAGCAGAACTCAATATTCCTACTTTCAAACAGAAGTTAAATCCTGATGAGCATCAACAAATATAAACAGTGCAAAAGTATTGAAAGAGGAACAGACCAATTTCACGATGAGTTCCTGATCCTGTATGACCAGACCTGAAAATCTTCAGAGAGGATTTGAGCCCAGTGGGAACAGGTTTAAAGGGAAAAGAAGGCTGTGCCTTGAAACTTGCCTCTGACTCCTTCAGTTTTTGAATCCAACAGGGCAAACCCTGGGATTTCTCCACTGATCAGGATGTTCATCAGTGACAGGATGTCATGGAGTCTCTCACTGGAATAAGCCTCTATTCATCTCAGCTTCCCTGCTGTGCTGCTACTATATTTATCTTTACTGCTGTCAGTCATTTACATGTCAGACTGCTCAGAATAGGACTGACACAAACTTCAGAGTTTTCTTAAAAGCTACTTTCTTCAGCTATGCTTTACTTTAGCATTCCTTCTGCTGTGGCCACAAGTGATCATGTTTTCCCACAGACTGGAAGACTTTTTTAGAGAAGCAAGAGAATCAGGTTCAAACATTCAGGTCTACCTTTGACTGCTCTACCCCCTGAGATTGTTTTAACCTGAATTTCATGCAGAAAATATGAGATAATCCAAAATGAACCTACTGACTTAATGCCAATTCTTGCCACTGGATGGGTCATCAGTGGCTGGAGTACATGATGGATACCCAAGAGAAGATGCAGGCCTGGAGTAATAACAAAAATCTCAAGTGAAATGTTTTGTGTGAGCTTCAGGTCTGGCTTTAAGTAAAAGTAAAGGCCATAAAATTTGACCTAGAGATTTCTTCAGGATCCAAAAACTTTCAGCTGAATCTCAACATAGATGTTCAGTTTGGAGTGATAGACGGAATGACAGGAAAATCCAGACCATCCTTTATTGTGTGTATTTGCATCAAGCTAGAAAGGAATAAATAGAAATACATTCTTCCACACTCAACCTATCCATTGGAGCATATTTCCAAATGGTTGCTGCTCCACAGTACAACAGACCTAGCAAGGAAGGTCACCTTCAGTTTCATTCTCTTTCATAATTAAAATATTTACCTTGGAAAAGACAGTCCTACCCAGTATTTACTACATTTTCAGATAAATTAGCAACGATGCAGCGAAGAAATTACTCTGGGTTGCTTCAGCAGCCTCTGTGGTGGGTTTCCCACTGTGTAAGGGACACCATCATTCAGGTAACAAGTGGATACTTGTCAAAGTATCCTTTATGAAGAATGTGCAATTTTAGCACCTGGTCTCCTCAATTCATGGATTAACCAATCACACAAAGATAAAACTGGAATCTGAGCTGAACACTGCTGTTGCCTGTTGCTATTTGATTTGGATATTTGACATAAACTCCCTAATCTCACATTCCATTAATAGAATCACCAAGCTCATTATTTGAGGGAGCTCCAAAGAGAAAAGTCAGCTGGCATTAGGCACTATCTCAACTGATAGAACATTATTTCAGTGAGAAAACTGAATAGATATAGAGAGGAAAATAAATTTATATAGCATTACATTGATTTTACATGGAGATTTCTCAAGGAAAAAAGAAAAAAGTAATTTCTGGACAGTGTGTTGCTTTTGAGGTGATTTTTCCATGAACATCTATTCCCTCCCTTCTTCCTGGCTCTTCTCCTTAGATTTTCTGGTTTTCTTTGCCCAAAGGTGTTGGCTGCTTTTCTCTGGCTTGGCCCTGTATGGGTTTCAAGATTATTCCAAGTAATTTTTTGCACAGTCTTCTGGATCATGTTAGGAAAAGGTGTTTTAAAAACATGTTAAAATAATGTTATTTTTAAACAGAGTTCAGATCTGACAAAAGGCACTGGGCTGGCTGACTGACTATCCAATTTGTTTCCATTAGGCATACATTACTGGTTGGCCAGTCAGAAGCACGTAGACAGTGTTTATTGACATTCCCATGTAAGTTATCTGTCATTAGCTTTTCTTTAATATAATCACGCTCCAAACCTTTTCTACCTCTCAGTTCCTTCCCATTGAACTAGTCATTTACTTTGCATCTTGCATATGCATGGAGGAGCACAGAGGCAATAGTCAAGCAGGAGAGGTTGTGCATGAGCTGCCAAGGTGTTCATACCTTCCTGCACCAGGGTTGGAAGCAAACTGGAGGCAAAGACCTTCAGGCACAGAAGCGTCTCTACACATACCTCTATACTTTGGCCAAACCCATTTGGTGAAGCCTTACTGAAGCAAGAGTTCAATCATCACAAGGGGTAAAGTATAGGATGATGCAGACAAACAGAACACCCCTCCCCAAAGCAATGCCATGATGTCAGCAGAGCTCTACCCAAACCATGCTTGGGCCCTCCTAAACCAAAGCTGTTCCCTCCCACTCTCGACCATAGGTTTGGGCAACCTCATTGCTGGGATGTCACACCAGCTGTGACTTCAGGACATTGCTAAGTTCTACAGGCAGAAAAGACTGAACATTCCCTGAAGGTCAAGTCCCAAAAGGAGTTGGGCAAGTTTCACACAATACCCCCTACAGGACAATGGCCATCAGCTCGCCCCTGCAGCAGGGAGGAAAGCACAGAAATCCCCTTCACACCCGTGTGTTTTTCAAGGGTGTGTTCATTCCTGAATTGCCTCCTCTCCTTTCAAATTATATAAACCTCAGCTTCCTCCCTGGCTGTGTGTTCGGTGTGTTTCATGAACTGCATTGTGCCTTCATTGTTGTGAATTGTTTGCTAATTTCTGGGAAGCAACTCCACTTTCCACACCACTGGGATTATATAAAAGGGGCAGAGATGACACAGAGCCTTTAGTCTTTCACTTCTCAATAGGGAAGCTTATTGATTTAACTACAAAAGTTTGCACTGTGCCGAGAGCTCTGAATTTCTCCATACCACAACTTCCAACTTTTAAAAAGATTAGTATCAACATGGTTATTAGAACACAGTTTCTGCTCTCAGAGGAGGAGAAATCTGTCCTAACACAATAAACTACTGATTGTTTTGAAAGCTTGAGTTGAAAGATATAGCACTGCTAGACCATGGATAAAACTTAAGATACTTGATAGCCTCTGAATTTTACATGCCACATACTGAGAAAAAAAAATACACTTTTTCAAATAAAGCTGGTCATTTTTTAGAAAACAAGTCACAAAGATACTGACAGGAGGTAAGATTCGAGCCACGTACTGAAAAACTGGCTTCTTGATACTTCCTGAAGTCTCTTTTCCCTCCTCATCCAAACTCCATCAGGTTCCAGTATCATCAGAAGACATATCCATCTCCCTCATTAACAGGAAACCATTGCAATGTCTAGCTCTAAAATTGAGCCTATATAATGCACTGGTTAAGAAGCGATCTGAATCTATATTGAGAACATTCAGAAATAGCACTTTAAAATGTAATGTGAAGAAACAAAAATATATCCAACTCCAGTAAACCCAGAAATAATCTCCCTTTCACAAAATTCCTGTGCATTGTTTCAATGATTTTAAGAGAGTAAAAATTTTAATAATGTAAATTCTTTAAATATCCATAAGGACTTGGGTTATCTTTTTTACTCCTGAGTACATCTACTCCCATCCCTGTCATATCTGAGGTGCAGATCTGAGCTCCACGGCTCCAGCCAGCTCCTCTTGCTGTCCATGGAGAGCAAAATCCCATGCTATCCACCAAGCCTCAGCTGAGGACTCCTTTCAGGCTCAAAGGCAGCTGTATTGCCAGAATCTCACACAATACTTAGCAAGAAAACGTATTTCACATAATCAGTGCATCTGACAAACAGGAAAAGGGTCACAGCTCTGAGAAATGGGTTCCCAGTGCATTCCCTTTACACACGTAACCTTGTTCTCCCCAAACGAACAGCTGTGAGGCAGCTGAAACATAAGAACCTCTCCCCTCCAGACTATGCTCTCTCTTTGGGGTTTAAGACAATTACACAGTTATTTTGTGTAAGAAAAGTCAGTCAAGAGGGAGAGACAAATTGTTTTATTCTCACCCAGCTACATAACAGATTACTAGGAGCACTAACTCATCTGTCTTTCCACTATTTTGCTTTCATTATACGTTGAAAATGGGAAGTCATTTTTCACAAGACGGATCTTTAACTAGTTAGAAATTAAACTGCTCAAACTGGTGCATCCTGTGAAATGGAACATCTATTATCTGGGGCCCATGGCTTTGGTTGCACCTTATTTATCATCACAGCAGGTCCTTCTCCAAACCTAACCTCACCCATCATGTTCCCAAGCTAGAGCCAAGACACAAAGACAAGCAAAAGGCATGTGATACTGAGACAGAAACTTCCAAATCCAAACACTCAATATACAGCAGTAGAGTATCAAGTCTGAGCAGTTATACCGGAGAGAAACAGGACTGTATCCCACAGCAAGCCCATCCTCCCAGGCTGAGTGGGCAGATCCATCTTTCATCAGTCCCATCCTCTCCACCTCAGTACATCCTCCGCTCAATTGCTGCTGCCAAGCTCCTGTCTCAAGTAGTAAACAGCATGTGGGCATCCCCTGTGACTGGGTGCAAGAGGATCAAACCACTTCCACAACCAGTCTCCTGCTCCATGTGATGGTACATTTCAGCATGTGGACCGTCCCCACCACTGGTGAATGTCCCAGGCCCTCAGAGGACCTGAGCTGGAGCAGGTCTGGCAGATCCTGCAGTGCAAAGAGCAGAATTAGCCTAAGTGCACAACTTAGTCTTCCCTAATTCATGTCCTGAGGCGGCTCAGAAGCGGCAGGACATTATTAGACTATTACTCCTGGTGTGTGGGGAGCATATTACCTTGTCTCAGTAAGTTATCTTTATTTATTTTACTTCTAGTTAGAGCAGGCAACTGAGCTCTTCCCCATCCTCTCAGATCTCAAAAGCATGAGGTGGCTGCAATGGGTGTCTCACTATGACCTCATGGGTAACGCATGCTGCATAATGTCATGCAGAGCTCTGCACTCTGCTCCTGGTCGAAACAGAAAATTAGATTCTTAGGAAAAACAAACACCTTGGATATAAGCAATGTTTCCATGCAAAGATATTGCTCCTGTAACCACAGGTAATTTGCTCTAATAGCAAACTTCAACCACTAGTAAAAAATTGCAAAAATAATAATGATTTTTAAAAACACTCTTTTCAGTTGCTACCTCTGGATTTTTGGTTTGGGTTTGGTTTTTCTGTTTCTCTCTTGTGAGATCACAGTCAGTCTTCTGCTGTGCTGTCAAATAGCTGGCTATGGATTATTGATTTGTTTCAGAAAGCTGATATTAGTGATAATCTCAAATTTCTCAGTGAGGGATGAAATTTTAAGACTCACTCCTGTCACTTACGTTTTTTACCCCCCACAATATTCTTTAAAGAAGGGGAAAGCCCCCACACACTTCCATCCACTTGTTCTAGAGGCAAAAAATATTTCCAATAGCTCTTTGCTTACACATCATGTAAGCATATCTACCCTTTTCCCCACCACATCAAGAACTTCTCTTTTTTTCCAATCTCAGCTGAACACACTGAAAGTATCCAATGGTCCAGGGCTGCTTCCCTCCCTGTTTAGCAAGCATTACAGTAACTGCCATCTACATAAATGAGACTAAAATTCCAAAGTAGCTGCTTTTAAACACTATCATCAGAATCACCAAGAGTCCCTAGAAGTAATTACATGGACTTAATAACAAAATGCAAGAAGAGAAAAAAAAATTAAAGGTCAAACATTTTTGCACCAAAAGTTTTGCTTCTTTCTCTTTTTCTGAGCTAAAAGAATCTATAAGAGACACAGGCTGAATTATTGTGACCTTTCTGCCTCACAACATTTTAATTAGTAGAATTGCACAGCTACAGGCTCAAATACTGTCATCCTGAGAATGGGGTGATTGACTTTGCATTTACTGAATGTGAAAGCCATATTTACTATATAAATTGCAGGGCTGTGAGCTTCTGAACAACACTTGCATTCATCTGAACATCACATATCGGACCACTTTACAAACATGTTATTTAAGACTCACAGTATGCCAGAAAGCACAAGCAGATGTTAGAGGTTGAAAACCTCCTCTGCTGCAATTGTTTGAATTGCTCTTTTCATCTTCTATTTTACATCAGGAAAAAAATGGAAATTGCAGAGCATTGAAGACTTGGGAGCAGAGTGCAAGGCTGTGAGAACAAAACAAAACAACAACAAAAAATCAAGAAAATGAAAACTAGGATAGCTTTTCCTGGCAACAGGAAGAATTGTTTTCACAGCCCAAAGACTAACTTCTGAGATCAAATCTCAACTCAAATAAATTCACTGGTTTACACAAAGGTTCCTAGCTTACACACCTGCACACACTATGTCAGCTTCTCTTTCAAAAGGTACTTCAGATATGAGTCAAACATACTGCTCAGTAAAACAAGAGACAGGTCTTGGCCTTGAGCTATGATGATCTTTTGTTAAAAACCTTTTCACACATCAGTGGTGTTCATGGCTTGTGCCCAGCAGAGAGAACTAAACAACCCAAGCATGGAGCTGGATACAAGGAAGTCTCCTCAATAATTCTATTTTTCACTCTGTCAAATTTTGGCCATTGAAATCAGTGTATACACACAAAACAACCTGAGTAAAACCCACAGGTGGAAACCTCTAGTTGCAAACCCCCTGCCATGGGTTCCACTAAACCAAGTTGCTCAAAGCCCCATCCCATCTGGCCTTGAACACTTCCAGGGATGGGGAACTCACAGCTTCTTTAGTGTTGCAAGTGTCTATCTAGGCTGTACAATGAACTAATATTTTTGAGGCAACGATACTGGGCCCATTGAGAGACTAAATTCACAAAACATTTCAGAACACTAAGTGCAGATATCTTCCTAGACAGACAGCTTTGCTGAACAGACTGAATTTAAGTTTTAGAAAAGGACAAAATTCTCACAATATCTCTAGTGCTCAAGCCAGGTTTCCTTGCTCTAGTTCACGTATCTGCCAAAGCACAGGTATTGCCTTTGCTGAGGGGACTCATAAAATTCATTACTAGGACCTCAAGGTTTTATTAGAATTGCTTTCATAAGGTCAAGTCAATTGGAGGGATTCATCTGAGTTTCCACCAGTCAGCAGTGCTGGGGGTGTCTGGGGTGCTGGCTCTGCTCCCCCTGCTAACACAACAGAAACCCAGTATCTGATCTTCCTAAAGGAACTGAGTCATGGTTTCAAAAACCCCATCCAAGTTTTATTGCACACACCTGCACCAAGCACTCAGAGGTGTGTTCTGCATACATACCTTTGCCATCTTCTCAGCATCTTACTCAACATACGTTTCCCGAAAATACCCAGCTGGCACTTGCACATGCCTTTGGAAGCCAGACCCTGCTGCAATGTGGCATCACTCCAGGGAAGACAATTTGCACTAGCTGAGAGTTTGACCTATATTTACTTGCTTAACTTAGGGCACCCTATAACTCTATGTATGCATCTGCAAGAACCTGATCTGTTAACTACGTTCCTGTGCTCCAACCTGCTAGCAAAACTCATTTTTAGTTCATTTTCACTAAGTGCATAATCAGGTCTTTACCTCTACTGTGTATGGAGATGGGTGGAGTCAGGGGAAGAGGGAAAAAGGAAAAGAGGGGATGTATTTTTTTTTTTAAGAGGTGTGATGTGATTTTTATTGTAGGACTATTCACCTGCTTTCTGTGACCTCCTAAGCATATTTAAGAGGGAATCTGACACTGGGACCAAATATGAGGCTGGGGGAAAAGTCAGCTAACAAAAACCACATGTTCTCAAGCATTTTGCTTTTCCTTGCTAATATTGAAAAGAATTGTTTTGCTCAATAAAGCACTTGCATTTCAGCTCAGTCCTGCAGGGAAAAGCTAATCCTCAAGTTATGGCAAAACAGCCAGTTGATACGGGGAAGGAAGGAGGGGGCCAGAGAACCACGGGAAGGAGAAAGAAAAGATTCAGCATTTTAGCCTGACCTGACTTCAGGTTCACATGAGAAGAGGTGAAGCTGCAGCTGTCATGCTTAAGGGAAATGCAGTCATTTATAAACCCAAGGAAGTCTCCTGGGAAAAAGTAGTAACAAAAAAAAAAGTATTCCTTAAAACCAGAGTTAAAGGCAGTTTTTCCCACCATGTGAGACCCAGTGCAAGCAGACAAAACTCTGGCACTGCACTCAGGGCACCTCGAGTCATATTTCCTCCCAGCCCCAGCAAGGGCAGATGCCACCAGCCTTTTCCACATCATCTCTCTAGGAGAAGACCTCCTCTAGTGTGAGAAGTTCCACCATCAAAGCACATAAATTCATCCCTTTGCTAATTTACAAAAGATCTCACGGGAACAGCTACTGTCCAAAGTGGCTGAAGGCTGAGAAAAAACCAAAATACATCTTGTGTTTCCTTCCCTGCCCCCATTCTGAATATCACTTTCACTCAAGGTTTGACTCATCTCTGCTTTTGGCGAACATGTGAAAATTATTGTCTGTGCAGCTGAGTGAGGAATAGCCACTGCGAATATGCATGATTTGATAATGGTATCTCTTCAGATATTTCAGTCTCAGAGGTGAGAGAGAGAAGCAAGACTGAGTGCTCAGGCGTTTAACAACCACAGCAAATCATTCAGAAAAGCATTTGATCAACACGGAGACAGAAAATTGTATAGCAAACTGGTCTGTGACCTATAGGGCAGAACAACTCAAATTGCAAGAGAGGCTCGTGGGGAAGGAAAAAAAAGTAGCCATCAGAATTCCCAGGCTAAAATAAAAACTACAGCTGCCAGCTGGTTTGTTCACATCGAATATATGAACAGGGCTGTCTGGTTGTCTCTAAAACTCATTTCATAAGGAAAAATAAAACTGGAATAAAAATGCAGTTCCTTTCTTTCTGCAGCTACTTGGGTTCATTGTTTCTGTGACCTGCCATTGAGAAAGATGTGATGGGAATGCTCCTCCTCGTGCTAAGTGCCCTGGCAGGGAGTGCTTAGCCTGGCAGGGGAGCCCAAGGTTTCACCAAAGGGCAAATTATATCCTGCTAATTGAACCAGCATCATTTTAGAATCTCCCCATGAGCCTGTCAGGTTTGTGCATGGGCAGCCATGAAGATCTTAATGGACCTGGGAGGCTGAAGCAAAGAGCAGGACCAGGCAAGAGCAGAGAAAATGGGACACAGTGGGAGGGTATCAAATCCTTTTGGGTTAATAACGCACCTTCCCGGGATGCAAAGCAGATGCCCAGAACTCCGGGCTCTGTTAATTACTATACACAAGAAAAACCCAGCAAGTCTCCCTCCGCACACAGGGCTTTTACAGAGAAAAAGGTGGGGGGGGTAAGAAAAATAATCTAGCCCTCCCCGATCAGTGCAATTAATACATTTGCTGCAGCTCTCCGTCACGTTCCCTCACCACCACTCAGCCCCAGTTGTCAGCATCTGTCTGAAACAAGCTGCTACATGAAGCCAGCAGCACTGCTTCCATGGAGAGGCAAGGGATAAGATTTCAGGAAAGGCTGAAGTCCACTGTTAAGGGATTCGTCCCAGATAAATTGCCTGTCAGCTACAGCTGAGGTACAGTGTTGGCTGCCCTTCTCCTGGTGAGTAATAATGGGACGTTGCTGAGTACAGAGGTACCTGACCTCCATGGAAACCAAAGTTTAGCTCAGATCTGATGAGTAAAATACAGTTCACTGACTTGTGAGAGAAGGTGCCAATGATGAAACATAAAACGGGATTCAAAGGAGTAGCTCTGTTTTTGTTTCTAAATCATCTCTGCTCTGAAACAGTACAGGCAGAAATGCAACAGCCACACCTGAGTTACTTAATGTTGGTAAAAATCCCAACAAAATCCAATATGTGCACAGAGAGGCAATTCCTGTTTTGGAGCACAAGGAATCAGAGCAGACAAAGCAGATAAAAAGGATTTTTTTTTTATCACCCCAGATGTACTCAGTAGAGGATCTGAGGCCCAGAGAAGCTAAGTAACTTGCCCAAGATCAAACAAAGGTTTGGAGGTGATGTAGCATATAAATCCATGTTATTTGAGCCTGCTCAGTACTGTGACCATGCTTTCTCTCTCATATGGTAACTCATAAATAGACTTGGGTGTATACCTCATTATATCATTTATTACACACATACATCTTCCAGCATAGGCAACCAAGCTCCTTGTGGGATTTGACTTCTGTGTTTAATTGGCAGCCATGTCTGTGGAACTAACAGGTGCGTTAGGAGCGAACAGAGAGCACATTCTCACTTCACAAAATATGTGCTGCAAACCATGTTATGAGAGACTAAGCCAGGGAGCAAACACAAAATGCTCCAGCACCATCCAGTCCCTCCAGATGGCCAAGAGCCCGTGACAAGCATCGTGCCCTCCCAACCAACAGCCTGCGATGCCCTCAGGCTGCCCACACATGCACTCGAGGAGGGGTTGAGTCATTTGCACCATCTTTTCCCTACTTCTCACACCTCTTCTGCTCAGTGCGTAATCCCCAGTGAATAAGTAAAAGAGCTTTCCTGCTGGATTCACGTTGATCATATGAAAAAGAAATCTACCAGAAGGAAGAACTTGGTCAAGGCAGTGGCTGATGTGGAGTATCTGCACCACTGGCCAAACGTTGTTCCTGACTCCCTGTCTCTTTCCTGTTGCTTTATATGATGAGGGAAAGGAGCATCAGGTGCTGCTGGTTTGTGCAGATCCACTTACGAACTCTGAAAATGTAGGCATAGGGGCTGGAAAGAAATGTCTTTTCGTCTCTTCCTCCAACTCATCTTGATACTGTCACCTCGTGCAAAATCTGGTCTGAAGATGGCTGATTCCAAACTCCTTTAAAGTAAGAGCCACATTAAAACAGCTGAAAAATTCCCTTGTCCTCACCTTACCAAAGTGATTTTTCTTTTTAAAATTAATTTCTACAAAACAAAGAGAATGGCCGAAATTGAAAGAAATTATCCCAGTTTGTTCAAAAAAATTTTCCATGGAAAACTTTGGGCCAAAGAGAAGGTGAAATTTCCAAATTATTCATGTGACTGACATCTTCTCTAACCAGGCCCAGATGGGAGTGATGCCCACAGGAGTGTTTAAAATTAGTCTGGGTAACAGGACTGCTGCTACTGTTGTTGGGAACTGTCCCACAGCCAAATTTATTTCACTCTGAGTATGTTTTTCCTGATGTTCAGCCAAAGTCTGCCCCTTTGTTTCATTGTTAAATGTGTCTATCTCTTTGTACCACTCAATGCCTCCCCTCCTGGGAGTTGTTACGCTCATTAATGTATAGTTTATTTATTATCATAACTCTTCTCACAAATTTAATCATGGCAGTGAGTGAAAAGGGATTGGACAGGAAGATGAAAATTATCACACGTATTTTAAGCCTCATCTCTCACTCCAACTGAGAGGGACTTTCCCATCTGAAGAGTTAAGATCCCCAGTCTGACAGAGCATTTTTTTCAATAGACCCAGGAGGCAAATCAGCATCTCATGAAACCTAGGACTATATCCTACTCCACAGGACAAGATGAGACACTCTAACAGGATATTACCCTATGCAGGACTCAAGTCAGTCCTTTTTCTCTTGAAAACAAGCTGTACATAACTGGATAAGCAGTCTTCTATTTCCAGGATATAGGCCAATGTACTTGGAGTTGCTCCAGCCCCTCTGCTGTGATAAACTCTGCTTGGATTAGCCCTTCTGCACACACAACTCACAAAGAGAAATTGGATTGCTAAAAGCAAAGGAAAGGTAATTACCAGTTTTGCAAGGTCCCCTAGTGCTATCCAGGATTCCTTCCCACATTGTGGTATGTTGGTTGATTTTTTAGTACATGTTCTTCTCTTTCCTGAACCATCCAACTGCTGTTCAGGAAGACCCAATTATAAAAAAGAAATCATGCCACAAAATCATACAGTAAGTACACACAGAAACCATTTTGCAATGGCCCCAGCTTAGTCACCCCTTCCCACGGTGGAATCATCTCCAGGTGTTATGGTTGTCCAAATCATGCTGCTGGTCCCAGTTAGAACAAACACCTCAAGGTTTGAATCGACATTATGTAAAAGTTTGTGCAGATGCCAGAAGGTTTCTCACATTCAGCAAACTGTTTCCCTTGGGCAGAAGCCTGACCGCACTCTTCATTCACCATTGCAGCCCTCAGTGTGGTTTGTTTTGGGATGGGCACCAATGTCTGTCCCCAGGGGTCATTCACATCCATAAATATTGATCCAGTCCACCAGGCCTGACACTGATTTTCAAGGGGGCCCTAAGACAAGGATAACACAGCTGGGGCTTGGAAAAAGAATGGGATCAAACAACTGCCAGCCTTCCAGGCATTCAAGCCCTCCTTGAACGAAACCTTGGAATTTTTTTTCCCTGACTCAATTACAAAGTTGCACTCATTTTTTCCCTGCCTTTAGTAACTCATCCTGGTTTCTCCTTCCAGGATAACTTGCAGCATAAGCTGCAACCAGGAATGAGAGCATACTCTGTGATCTTAGAGGGGTTTGGGATTGTGATTTACTCTTAACATGCTATAAAGAAGCTCTCTCCAAGTGTGCTATGTTAGACCTGGAGATGCTCTCTAACATAAGGTGAAAAACTGGTATATAAATTGCTTAAATCCATAGCATGGCATCAAGATATTAGTCAAGCGACTGAGTCATGAGGCACCAAGGAGAGGGTTGTTGCAAAGGTGGAAATCTCCTTTCTGAGTTTCAGGAATAGTTGCATGAACAGAGTTCCTAAAATGCCTCCATCAGGACACAGAGGCAGTTATTAGATTTCTGGCCTTCCAAGAGGAACGCAGTTGGTTTTGGCTCCTCTCTAATGTCTGCTGGGCGAGGAACTTGAAGAGGAGCAAAACCCAGCCAGTCTGGAACAGCAGTGCCCCAGTCACCAGGTGGGCCAGCCCCAGAGCTCCCTTCTGCTGGGGCAGACTGCATGCTCTATGGAAATCATTCCTGCCAGGCTTCCCCAAAGTTGTCTTCCAAGGTCCATATACACTGAAAAACTCGAGGAAGGTGTCTCAGTCTAGCCAGGCTGTTCTGGATGCCTTTCATTTCTCTGTGAAGCCCTAAGGGCAGTGGTAGCCCAAGGATTTCTTCAGCAAATGGGACCCTTTTATGGGAAAGTCTAGACTTCCTAATGACCTTGGAAAAGCAGCCAAGTGCTCCTCCACCCAGCCACCAGTGCCTGCAGGCTGCTGTCTCTGTCCCACTGCCTGGGGAGCCCTTCTCCTCCCATTGCTTCACATTCTGCAGATGCTTTTGGTCTTGAATGCAACAAATCACTTGTTTCATGCACCCTTCCTCCTAATACTCCTTACCAGTGTGGTTAATATAATAATTCCATGTCTTCATCACCAAAGGAGCGCTCCTGAAGGTACCTTCTTTCACTCTGCTGACTAAACCCATTTATTTTCTTTTTTAAAAAAATATATTAAAAAAAAAATCAAGTAACTAATACATTTCCTTCCTCGCTTCTGCATGCAGCTCTCAACACTTCCTCTTTGCCAGTATTAGCTACACAGCTAATTAGCGGCACAGCTTCCACTACTGCTTTCCTCCTCACGCAGGGCTCAGACAGACATTCCCACCTCTCCCTCCATATACCCAGGTAGCTTTGTTCCCATCTCAGCAACTTAGCTGGACACTAGATCCTTTCCCAGTGACACCAGGAAAACTAGAGAAACTAGAATGCAAATAAACCCTTTGCAATCTTCCTTTCGGCATCCTTGACCTTTGCTTCCCTATCCATAGGCTTCTAGCACAAACCACACAGAGCAGAATCATAGAACGGTTTGGGCTGGAGGGCACCTTAAAGATCACCTAGTTCCAACCCCCTGTAACAGGCAGAGACACCTTCCACCAGACCAGGTTGCTCAAAACCCCATCAAGCTACTGTGATTGTCTCTATACACATGACAACATCCTCACACAAACCCCTTTACCCTGCATGGTTGTGACTCCTACAATTAAGGAAGGAGTAAGCCCTCCCTGCTCTCCTCACACCTCCTGGCTGTGTGGCTGCTAACCAGCACACACAGATCCCAACTCTCCATCTTTAAACCCTCTGAACAGCTCAATTCAGACCAAGAATCCAGCATTTGACTTCAGCATTATTTAATCAGAGAGGCACAACTTTCTTTGGCTCTTTGGGCACCGACACACAGCTCTCTTGCATTGTGTTCCCTAATGAAGGCCACCTGAAGCCCAAAACAGTGTCTGAGCCCAACACAGTGCTCTCGTTTCATGATGGACTAACAAAAAAAAATAATATTCTGAGTATTTCTCACTCGCAGATAAACTTAGCCATCATGCTAAGGAAATTAAAGCAAATAGAGCCAGTCTGTCAACTGGAACACTCTGCCTGCTGCCTGCTCTAGCTGTTACTTTACATGGCTCTTAAATTAAATGTCAAATAGTGTTTGGCACAAGAGCTTTGTGACTGCCCTTAGAGAAAATCTGACACCTTCACTAACTGCTTCCCCTGCTCTCTACTTCTTGGAGAGGAGCAGGGGATATACAGACTGTCTCATTGCTCCCTGTTTTTTCCCCTATTTTCTTCCCCCACAAAGGATACATCAAATAAAAAAAAATGCCTTGTGTTTAATCAAAGTGACTGCAAGGAATACAGTGTTAAGCAGCATCAGGCAAAATCTGGGGCATTTAGTTGCATCTGGCTTCCTGGCACTTCCACCCCACTTAAACTGGCATAACAGACACCCAGAAATGCCTTCTCATCTCTATCTGCTCCAGCTTCAGTCCTTTGGACTCCAAGTTTTACCACCTTTTAGCAAAAGAGCCCAATAGCTCTACTACATAAGGTCATCCTGTCACCTTGCAGTGCCAATACACCTGTGCCAAGCTAGTGAGACCACACACACATCACCTGGATGTGCCTTTCCCCTGCATTCCCAGAAGATAAACCATAATGTTAAACCAAGCATAACATACTGAAGACCTCACAAGAACTGGCATTCCCTACTAACACAAGGTTAGGAACAGGGCTGTTACCCACATTCCCAAGAACTGGGCTTCCAGACCACAATCAGGTTATTATAACTAAACAGCAATGGCAATTCAACTACAGTAACTCTCCATGAGCATAAATGGAGCCAAAGGGAAATGGGAATGGGATTGTACCCAGATTAGACCACCAAACCTGCCTACACTATGCCAGTTCATGCAGGGGTGATTCTGTCCCCTCTTGCTAAGACACCAGTCCAGGCAAGCATATCAATCTCTGAGGATGTAGTATTCAGTATTCCCTCTCTCCAATCAGGAATCATCGAGAAGGCATCTAGAAGGATGACACTTCATGGAAACTGATCAGCAGCTCTGAAAGAGCTAAAGCAAAAAACCAAGTTGTCATTATGTATCTGGAACCAGAACATACCACTGAGCTCATCTTGCTGCCTCATGTTTGTCTCTTACACCAGAAGTGTGCTTTTCTTCAAGGTCTAAGAGTTCCATACTTTGTTGTCTCCGGATGGTAAAGAATTGCCAGTGGCCACACATTATGTAAGTATATATACATATTTTAAACTGAGCTGAAGACCAAGTACACTGTTCCACATACACACCTTGAATCTGATTTGGGCTCACACATTTCATCTCCACCCTTTTGCTTTCATCCCTGCAGAAAGTTCCTAGCAGCATCAGTAAGGGCTTCAGCTCCACCACTGTGCACTGGGAAGTTCACACTGAGCTTGGAGTGCTGCTGTAAGGGCTGTGAGTAGATGAGCCTTTCCCATGGACTTGTTACTATTCCATGTCTGCACTCAGCTGGAGCCCAGGAGCTACAGAGAGGAAAAACAGGAACCCATATATTTATTGTTTTAACCCTTCACCTCCCAGAAAAAGGGAAAAGAAAATAGAAGCTGCCTGTGATTTGAGGTGAAATCTGGGCAAAGGCTAAAGGCATGCAAAGGGGGCAGTGAGTGGAAAATACAAGAGAACAAATAGGTTTTGTCTACAGTATTCCAATAAAACTCTACTATTTTGAGTCCTGCATTAATCACACTGCCAGGCAGAACTCATACAGTGATGGTGGTACTAGGTGTGTCTTGAATGTGTCCCTGGCCCATCTAAGATTTTTAGAGATGTGGAGGATAACAGGCTCCTCCTCATTTGAGAAAACTCCTTCATCAAGACAAGAAAACCATGCAAAGCTAGTGTCATTCGGAGGCTCATGGACGTGTGAAACTCAAGGTGCCTGAAGGCAGAGGCAAAAAAGTGGCTTCAAACTCTGCACCCATCTGAAGCAGGGAAGTCTGAGTTCTTGAATTTAGCTGAAATACAGCTGTGTAATCAGCAGTGTCTTTCACCTAAGCATCTTGCTGATATGCATTGTTAAGTATTACACTATACATTGTAAACCTGATGCATAAAAATTAAGTGACAATATCCAAAGGTTCCCCAGGGAGCTCTTGTAGCTGATACGGGAGCACAGACTGATAGTCACCTACCTGTGGCCACTCACCAGCAGTTCCCTGCAGAGGACAGACTCAAAACCCATTCCTTCTTCTCACCACTACTTTTTGCTGTAGTGGAGAGATAGAATAAGCATCTGCACGTGGCACAGCGCTCACTGGAAACACAGCAGAAAAATAAACATTTCCTTCTTTTTTTTCTCCCCCAAGCACCATGTAGCTCTCTGTGATGTCCTCTGCTGATGGGTCAAGCAGAGCAGGAAAGATCCCCAGTACTTCCTATGCAAAAGGGAAGCCCAGTGGGATAAGAGAGTTGCTCAGTCTTTTTCTCATCCTTACCTCTCCCTCCATATTTTCCAATGCAGAACGGTTCTGAATGAACTCCTGAACTGCTGCAAGGCTCTAATTAATTTCCTACATGCCCCTGAGGCCTCCCAGAGCTTAAAATAAAAAGGCCTTCAAAAAAGATCAAAAACAGTGTAAGAAACTTCCATCATGTGCAGTTCACTTATTTGTAAACTGCTGTGCAGTTAAAGTGCTGCCTAAGCACAGCAGGAGCTGAGGGAAGTGTGCTGTGGGCTGTGCCCATTATATTCAGGCTCAGTCTGGACCCAGGCTGTTGGGATGCTCAGCTGATGTGTCCACTTGCCCCACCAGCTGACTGAGCTGCTGAACGGGGTAATGCCCACCTAAATGACTGCTCTTTTCAAGAGAACAGGCTCACCAAGAAGGGGGTTAGAGGAACAGAGCTGTGACTCTGCAACATACGGTGGTCTATGTAACCTGCTCCTCCCCATCCTCCTAATTGCAGTTATGTCTCAGTGGAAAAAAACTCTTATGCCCAGGTATTTTGCTCCACCAGCAACAGACACTGACACACTTGTTTTTTTCTCCATACATCAGAAATGCAATGCAGGAGCAGCATCCCCTGCAAGCCCCACCACTTCAGCTACAGGGATCCACTGAAGACACAGCCATTTTCTAACCACATTTCCACGACAGCAGTGAGTGGTACTGCACAGAGAGAGGGTCACCACTGGAATGCAAGTGTGGGTAGAGAAAAGTTTGAAAATGGAAAAAAAATGCCTCTCCTGCCACCAACACTGTGTCTGACAGAAGAGGAAAACAGGAAGAAGGATGCCAGCTGTTTTGATAGCTGTTCTCAGTTTAATCTTTATTCCAATGTAAACATACTCTCCTAAAGGAACAAGATCATAATAGGGTCTGTGAAAATTTGCCTCTCAAAGCACTGGAAAACCTAAAGTACTGCATCATGCAGCCAGGAAAGAAAGGCAAAGATAGAAAATGCTGCTTGAGGGCTACAATATATTAAGACCTGACAGGAGAAGAGCCATCCCACACAGCCAGGGAAGAGTCATTGGAATAAGAGCCAACAACAATTACTGAGGTGATGTCTCAGTCTGTAAGACAGGACTAGAGAAAAGCTTGGAGAGTGAGCTGACTCGTATTTTGCAATAAAGAGCTTACCCATGAACATGTTTCAGCTGTCCCACAGGACGCCTGGAAACCCACAGCTGGACCAGACTGGCAAAGGTCCACCAGGATTTACACAGCCTTGCCCGTTGGCACTGGCAGCTAAGAGCCTGACCATAGGGATTGAAGGCATTTATTGCTGTGCAGGGTCAGCCCTTTACCACTGCAAAAACAGAGATGCTCAGAACCCACATTCTCTCCTAACACTTATGGGCAGCAAAGGATTTAACTGAAAAATGCTAATCCCTTTTAATAAGATGACCTTTTTGGTCTGTACTTTGCTAGTTTTAATGAGCCCGCCTGCAAGGGTTGATTGATTTACTTGCCTGGTGCTCTTAGGCTAAAATTTATTATAATTAAGCTGTTATTTAAAGAAGTTTGCCTTGCTCACCATGCCTGGGACCTCAGGTCATTATTATTAGAGTCTCACATGCATCACCCCCATCATTCTGCATCTAGAAATNTGGTTACTTTGGCAGGAGAGGGGCATGAGCAAATGGAAAGGCAGGATGGAATATGGGTTTCTGTGCAAAAGCGAAGCGCCTGACTCACAGAACCACTTGGAGTGGAGCAAGCACGGAGAGGGCAGCCTTCCAGATCCAGGCACTGCCCGCTTTCACAGCACTCGGGGGCAAGGACCTGAGTGGATGGTGACGATGCACAGGGTCTGGGCAGATTACTGGGTGCTGGAGGAGAAAGGACTGGAGAGTCGTGCTTTTATTTATTGAATCAGTAAAACAGCTGTTTCCCCCTACCTTTGTCTTGAGAATAATGGGGCATTATGCTCTTAGTGCAATAAAGGGGCCACATTTGCACAATTACATCACATCACCACGCAGCCAGGGATGAAGAATCAGCTCAGGAAGAGCCAGCAACAATTGCTGAGGTGATGTCTGCAAGGCAGAGACCTGGAGAAGACACAGGATAGAGATTGCTTGTGTTTTGTGAGCTCCACCAGAGGCCAAGGGTTGGCAAACTCAAACCTGCTCATGCCTCACTGCACTACAGGGATGCAGTCCTAGAGCCTCTGTCCATCAGGGAACAGTTAGTGTGTGCCCCAATCTCACTTTGAGTCACAGCTGTATTACTCACAGAGCCACAGAACCCCTTCATTTCCCCACTGGCACCACATTTCTTCCACAGAGTGCACAGGTACATGAGCTTATCACTGCTGTGCTCAGCCTGGAGCTCCCTTGCTATTGAGGGTGTGTGACATCCAGATTGTAAATGCCCTTCAGCATGCACCATATTTTTGCTGGACTGTTTGAGGTATCCCTACCCTACTGCAATCTAAATAGGTGATTAGATTTTTTAGCCATTAGAGCAAGCAAATAATAAGATTTTATTGATAATAAATAACAATAAATAATTTTCCAGAGACATTTACCCATCTTCCAACCTGGCCAGACACAAGCCAGCTCCAAAAGAGAAGTTGTGTAACTGGATTATGCAGTGCCCTCTGCAAGCTAATAAATTCTGCTCAAGTTAACTGTGGCCACATGGCATTTGACCAGGTCAGCTCACAGCAGGTCAGTTTAGAGCTTGGGCAAGCACTTTCTGGGAGGAGCAGGCTGGGTAAACTCTCTGAGCACACTTGGAAGGCAGATTAAGCCAAGCCAAAAAAGGGTTTGCACAGTTCATCCTGTGAAAGTCTGTTGAGGAATGAGGACAGAATATAGATGAAGTGTATGTTAACTTCACTGTCTGGCAGTTCCAACAAGAGTCACGTGGCTCACTATCATCAGAACATCTGGTTTTATGTAGAGAAGTGGCTATATCATGTTTTGACACAGAATCACCGGCAACAAGGTCGTCATGGCCAGCATCATCCAGAGAATGAGAGCATTCCTGAAATCAGGCAGAATCTGAGGAACACAGCAGCCAGATTAAATTATAAAGTTCCTGAAGGAATCATCTCTGTGAAATTGCCTGCAAAGGTGAGAAACTCCAGAAGAAGACCAGGTGGAATTCCCTCTGCATGCTTTTGGTTTGGACATCCTCCTTTGAATAAAGCAGTCAAGATCTCAATGCCCACTCTCTTCTACAATCTAGTCATGGGGCTACACAACCATTTTTTTGACCCTAACCGAGGCAATATTTTAATGAGATGCTTTGCACCATGATTAAGTCTGCAGACACGTTTATGCACCCTTTGAGAAGAGACTGAAATGATGGGAATGAGTCATGACAGGTGATGGAATGATTCAGCCATCCATCCACCCGCTTTCCATGAACTGTATCACTTCTGACTGCAATAAATTGCCCATATAAAAATAATGGGCTGTTAAATTCCAGGGCATCTCTCAAAGTCAGGGACTCATATTTCTAGGATGATATTTTCAATAAGCAGGTTAAAAACATTTGAAAATTGGGAAAAAAACCGCTGTCTGGCACACTTAAGCCCAATCCAAAGACTAGTGCTGCTATTTAACTAATGAGCTTTTAGCTTTATGGACTCCCAAGTTAGTCCAGCTCAGAGCAGGCAAAGAAATAGAGACCCACAGAAATGTGTTGCCAGTAAGGTGAAGTTCATAATCAAGCTTAACTATCACATATGTTAATGGCTGGAAAAGCTATAATTATTAGTTCATTTCTGTACTTTATGAGATATATTTACATGCTAATGACTATGACAAGTACAGGAATCAGTGTGAAAATGAAAACATTTCTGCAGAAAGGTACAACCAGGCTGACAATGTGATAAAGCCAACAAAGTCATCAGAAAGAAGGAAGAAATGTCTTACAGTCAATTATGTGATTTCATTCTGGATTTCAATAGCTTTTATGGATGTCTCTTCTGATTCAAGATGAGATTTTGTGAGCATGCTATAAAAAAAAAAAGTCTCAATTAAATTTATCCTGACTGGTGATTAAGGACAGTGAATGACAATCTAGGGTAGGTACTGGCCCAGCATTTTTTGGAGTCAAAAAGCGCTCATGCATTTTCAAGGGAGTAAGAAAATCCCTTTAGTGTTTATAAATGGGAAAATAAAATCCAGAAAGCAATCCCCTGAAAACTGTGACAGGTGGTGGTTCAAAATCTTCTTACACCATACTTGAGGTACATTTTTCAAGCCCTTTGTAGTGATGCCCTAGTCAAATTGTAAGTAGTTGCCCATGTACCAACTCAGGCCAGCTCTTCATTTTCCAGACAGGAAAAACCATCAAACAGTTCTGTATTTCTTTTAATAGCATGTCATACCCAAGAAAAAACAGCAGAGAAGGTCACAGTGCAATTGGCTTCAGTATGCTTCACTCACCAAATGCAAGTTCACTGAGGATATGCCTGAGCAACACCTCTCAAAGTCCCTTAAAAATCTTTCAGCTTATCTCAGGGCAAGGTTTAGTCCTTACAGTTATTTCTTGGGTGAAAACTTTGCATTTCAGTGCTGGCTTTCACTTGAAGCCAACACATCCATCTAGCTGCTGTTCTCATCGTCCACCCCTGTCCTTGGTGGTGCAGGGCCAATGCAGCAGCAGAGGTTTTCTGCTGGTTCCACTACTGGTACAAAGGCCAATCTTATCTGCAGCAATGCTTTATTTCCATTCAGGAACACAGCTCCTGCTGCAAGTCTGAACCATTGGCCCATATAAGATATTTTCAAAGCACACTTGTAATCTCTTTAATCTTACCTTGCTCAGAAAAAAAGTCCATGATGTCTTTCCCTGACTATCTGAAAAGCATTCTCGCCAAGAGAGTTCGCATTAGTCTCCCACAACACATGTAACTGAATTATGCTTTCAGAAAGTTGCTATATTGATCTCTCCACTGATAAAAGAAGGCATGCTAAAAGACATTTTTTACTGCTGACATGACTGCACAATAAGCAGGATAGGATAAAAAACATGTTCTTCCTTGCTAGCAGACAAAGAGAATCCCTTGACTACTCCCACAACAGTGAAAAGCAGATACCAATGTAAAACCAATGAATTAATCATGTTTGATTAAGTAAACAGCAACTTTGCTACTGTGGTGGCCACATGTCATTTGTAATACAGACTCTCTAGTCTGGTTAAATGAAAACTAAATTGGGCTAAACAACCAACTCTGCTGTCTGCTTTCAGGCAGATCCAAAGGGGGAAATTCTGTTACAGAGTTGTTTATCATTCCATCCTAGCTGAAGTTGGTTTATACATTTGCATTTACACATAACTAGGTATGTACATTGATGATGGGCTATACTGATGAAATTGTGGGGTTGAGCTGACCAACCAAACAAGCATGGGGAGAGGAGGGGAGGATTGGCTCCCATCCCAGAAAGATCTATGAGGATCTCCCTTGTGCAAAATAGAGATTGCGCCAGTTTTGCGGTCAGCTGCCTAAACCACATTCTGCCTTTAATCAATGCATTTATTTTATATTCCCCTGACACCTTGAACAGCCCAATTACAGCTCCAACTTTGACAGGTCAGAAAAACTCAGTATGTATCTAAAACTAATCCAAATCAAATCCAGAACCAGAATGTTTCTTGGCCCACAGACGCTCATCCTTTCTTCTATGACCCCCCATACCCACACCCAGAAGGGCAGATCCCAGTCCACACTCAATGCTGTGGCTCAGACACACAAGACATCCCACCTGCCTGTCCAGCTTCCAAACCCAGTGCCGAGGCTTTGAGTCAGGGCTGCCACAGGCATTCTCTCACTGTCTTCCAGCCCTGGAGCAATGCCACAGGCTCCAGTCCACTGAGGCCAGGAGAAATTTTTCTCTTGTCTTGGAGGAGTATCCCAATCATTGGTGGTGGAGCTGGCAAAAGAAGCCAAGTTGGAGAGACGCTGACCAATACAGGGACCTTTTCTTTCAAAATCAGCTGCCAGTCATTCAAAGTCACACATCCCCAGCTTCTCTTTCACTTTACTCCAACATTTTCTCACTGTTCTGATCCACACCTAAAAATTTATAATTTTTAATTCAAAGCCTAAAGAATTCCAAATAAAGATATTTACTTTCCTATAAAAAATTGGAACCTCTGGAAGACAGGCTTTTTTACAGCAGGAGATGAAGCTATTAATATTCCAACAACTTCACCTTCCCTTGAAAGCATGTACCCTTTCCCTCTATTTTGACACGAGCATCATTCTCAGCAGAAAAGGTAAAATGCTGCTATTCTAAATAGGAATTTAATTGTGACTACTGTGCTCTGGTGTAGGTGGTTATAGATACAGCAGCGAATGATAAGTCAAGAATCCACACTCTAATAAATGAACAGAGGATCACACACCAGTACGTGTCTAGGTTATTTCTACTGTAATGCAGGGAATCCACAGAGCCCAACCTGCACAGTGGTTTAGCTAAAGAAATTGCTTTGGGCTTCAAAACTGTCTAAGCAGAACAACAATTATAATTTAAATAAATAAATAACCCCCTTGGGACAAAAGCCATCTGAGTTTTGGCACCATTGGTAGAGAATTCCAGCTTCTCTAATTTTCCATCCTAAATTGCAAGTTTCTGGCAATTTTTTCTCTTGTCTTCACGTGCATTCAGTTAAAGATGCTTTGACATAAACTGCAAGACTTCTATCAAGCATTTTTTTCAGCTCCCCCTCCTATTCCTACCCTGCTGGTATCACCCTGGGAAAGAAGCTCTGATATCAGGCTGAGAGAAAGTCAATAGCTGACAGCAAGGAAATAATCTGAGCCATTGATCGTCACTTCAGGCGTCAGAGTCAATACAAACCAAAGGGAAGACACACACCTATAAAAACACACACAAAAGGGAGTGAATATATTAACCCCCAGTGTACTACAAAGACTAGGATTGTAATTAATGAGCACAAGAAACACTGAAAAAGACATATCCAGAGAATGAAGACTTGCATAGTAAGTCATAAAAAATACATTTCAAATGACAGAGTCAGAGAACAAAATATTCTTCTATAAAGATCAGATTTTCTATTTGAATATCTAAATCCTCTTGGCAATACATAGGGATATAAGAATGAACTGTCTGAACACTCTCAGAGCTGGCCTATTTTGTGTCTGCCTATGGGCAAAAGTAACAAAAAGTCAGTTTTGATTGATATGCATTTCCTGCACTGAGCGGAAATCTCTTACCAAGCTCCTCACCAAAAACATGCAAAAGAAAAGGGTTCAGCTCTGAAAGGATGTTGATTGCACACTTAAGCTTGCCAAGGATGCCTTGATCCTTGGCAACAGATTTTTCCTGGAAAACAACTACGTCACTCAAGATGATGAGACTGATTTTCAAAGATGTTCTTCATTCTATCATCAACCTCATTTTCTACAACTGTTTTGCAGATTTGTGTCTAATTCACTGTTGAGGCCTTTATTTTACATAAATCTCATTTTCCTCAGATATTCATATGGCATTTTAGTGTTCCATCAGAAGCTGAACTACAGAACTGAGACTATTGACTATATGAAGTATTCTTCATAATTAATTCACAGAGCATTCTGAAAATAAAGAGTCTCCAGGATATATTATGGTCAGGCAATACCCACCAACAGTGAAGAGTAGAGTTTGCTTTGACAAGCATCCACCAATATTGATGAGGTAACACTCTAAGTAGATACACTCATATTTACTAAGCAATAACAAAATTTATAACTATTGGAATGACAGAAAGCATACTGAAATCACATTCATAATCCAAATACACATTACCCAACTACCAGACATTAATTTAAAAAAAAAAAAAAAAAAACACAAACACTTAATATGCAAAGGAAAACATCTGTCCATTCTTTATAAAGGTGTTTTCTTTATATGAAACATCAGTCCAAATATTTTAACAGCATACATAAAATAGGATATCTTCAACATTAGATATATTTTTATTACTAATGGTTAATACAACAAAATAACCATGTTTTAAATGGCACTGAGAACTGATAGATTCTTCTTCCCAATGATTAATAGCTGAATTTATAAAATGCCTCATGAAAATATTCCTGAAGTTCAATCTTCTATTAATCTGGATCATGACTGCAAAGTATACATTAATTAGTGAATTACATATCTGGAAAAGCCCAGGGATTTGGCTAAACAGTTCAGATATATATGTGAGGTCTCCATAAACAAAAGTCTCTCCTGTGAGACTCCCTAATTCTTCTCCAGACCAGGATGAAAACAAAGAATAAGCACTGTTTCTGCCATCAGTATTCTGACTGAAGTTGAGACACAATTGTGTTTCAGGTAAATATTTTGCCCTGGAAAGGGAGGCTGCTGGCAGCGTGTAAGGAATTGTACAGACCAAGCAATACAAAATCCTTCAGGGCTCTTTCTAGGGATGCAGACAGGCAAATTAGTGCAGCCAAGGGAGGCTCCCACACATATTCAGCACCAAGGCAAAGCCCTGTTAGGTCCCTCCCTCATAAGGAAGCTTTCAGTGCTCAGGATCAAGTCCTGCACTGAGCTACATGGTCAGACATAGATCACAGAATCCCACGTGCTGCTCTTTTCCCTCCTTGGCCCCAGATTCTCCTCTCCAGGACAATCTCCAGTGCCTGCACACTGCCAGATAAATCTGGATACAGACGTAGCCCTTTCTTTTGGAACAGAGATTCAATTAAGTCCCACTTTCCAAAATAATCTGTGCACGCATCTGTGTGTAACTGCCTCACCTGTGCTACAAATAACACCTGAAATTGGAAAAGATCATGAGTGATATTCTTGGCAGCGTTAATCACACTGCTTTATTGACATCAACTTGTATTATACTGATCTACACCATCTGGTCCCAAATCTAATTTGCTTCTCACTGTCTACTTGCCAGAGGTTTACTTTCAATATTTTCCTGAGCTGGTGGAATGAGAAAAGACTGGTCTGCTTCAATTTTAATTTGTAGTCTGGCTGCCTCCTGTCAGCTTCTCTTCTGCCATTCCTGCCTAGCATAAATTTGCTGTATTTCTTATGCAAACAAGTCTTATTTCTCCCAATTAAAAGGAAAGTAATGCTAAAAAGAATTAACAGGCCAGACCTTCACAGTGTGTTTAAGAAAGAAGTTTGACATCCCAAAGGTCTAGCAAGAGACACAATTTCCATCCCCCAATCTTGGCAGCTGTTGGTTGCATTTAACTCTGACTGGCTTCTGTTTGTGAGACAGGTGTTATCTGATGCAACCCTTGACACCACTAATGCTATCTGTGAGTTGAGTTTTCTGGAACAGGTTGGTTATCCTGGCATCAGGGATCCATTTCTGAATCACTGTCCCATTAATCCACATATTTAGCATCAGGAGTTGATGCCCAGTTCCCTGCCTGTTCATTTTCCAGTTATTTCAAATCTATGAGTGCAGTTTTGGTTAATGGACACCCAAATTAATGCCTGTAGTTTTTCAGTCCAGAAGAAATTCTATCCATTTTCTGCTGAATATAACAGTTGTGAAAATAGTTTTTGTGAAATACTGCTATTCCTTACATGTGAAGTATTAGGATTAGGTCCTTCTATGTATATCTGAAGAGATAACAAAATAGCTAAAAATACATTAATTCACTTTCTTTCTGCATTTCTTTACCCAAAAACAACACACCTTCTATTAGCAGCTGTAAAATCTCCAAGTAAGTAGACCTGATTTTCAAGGCTACCTCAACCTCCTTTTGAGTTTCCATCTTCTTTTGGCTACAGTTATGTGAGATGACAAGTTTATGATCCTCAGTGCATTCCAACTCTTCTTCTGTAAGATATTATTAGCCCCTTTGTTAGCAGAGTCTGTTAAAATGAGCTCAGAAGAGCTTAGGCAAACTGGATCATCTTTATTAACAGTGGTTAAAATCACAGCAACAGCCTCATGAAGGGCTCTGTGGAAGGTAGGGGGGACAGACACCTCTTCAGCTCACAGACTCATACAGAAAAAATAATGCAGAAAATGGATAGTTTTGTGGGGATCTTAGAGCATGATTCCCCTCCCAGCTACATGACTCATTTGCCAGTTCCACCCTCCTGCTTGCACAGGATCTTTTCCACTTCACCACAGGCTCCCACCACTCCATCCACACAGCAAGAGCCCATTTGAAGAAATAAAGAAGTCAGCCTCATAACCCTTAGACATGCTGTACTGTAGGACTTGCTCTTGCAATAGTTTTAATGATACGAGTGCTGAAAATGGGCATGTAAATGCTTCCCAAGGATTAAGATGTCAGGATGAGTCCTGTAGGTCACATATTCAGTTCTAAGCACCTCTGTCCTGTATTGATCCTGGACAGTGTTGTAGACAGGGAGATCAAAAGCATGGCTTCTGAACCTTTTACCTTTTTTACCTTTTAAAGTGGTGCAGACCAGCTTGAGGCTCCTTTCCTCACTCTTGGAAAGAATCAATTATGGGGCTGGCAACACAATTCATCCTAATAGTACATGGAATGCTTGAATGGGAGAGAAAGGTGGGTTAGACAAGGTCTGAATGAACTATCAGATTAAAAACAGCCTGTGAAGACACACAGGTCAGCCTATCCTGTATTTCCAGCAGGCACTTGGGACCACAAGGACCGGTGGCGGGTAGTAAAGGGCATGCCCATACTACCCTTAAAGCACATCTGTCTTCAAGACTGGGAAGAGAAGTCAAACCTGGCCCAGCAAAAACACCAAGTCTCCCACCTTCTGCCGAGGTGATGCTGTGCAGGCAAGACAAGCCACAAGCAACCTCCTTTAAATCCAAATAAAAGCAGGAGATGAAAGCAAGGGCTGTGAAATCCTGTCTGAAGAACCCCTTCTCTCTTCAAAACAGCATTTACAGACTACCTAGCTCAGACATTTAGGCATTACAGAATAAATGGGCTCCTTGGTCTGCTCCCCACCTGCTCTGTTGGCAATATTATTTTTAACTTAACACCCATTCTGTGGAACTGAAAGGCTGAATGATCATATCCTACAGTAACAGAACCTGATAAACAGGATCATTGACTTTAGTTTGCCTTCAACTCAATTATTCAAGGTCCAGCTAAAATAGCTCCTAATCTTTGGGCCATCTACTAACTGAGCAGTACCCAATAAACTCTCACCCTATTACACTGCACTCCAGGGAAATTTACTTCTGACAATACTTTAGAACCATCTGTGTTTTACCTTTAGCCTCTAAGTTTAGAGACCAAACTGACGCCTTTCCAAGACTGCAGGGTATATGCTGCTGTGATTTGGGGTGAAACAGAGAAAAGCAGGTTAAAAATCCCATGTCAGAAAGGGAAAGGAAACACTTCCAGGGAAATGAAAACTCAACACTGAATACTAATTAAGCGAAACTTGCCTATCAGTTTTCTTGCCCCAGCTGAATCAAGTGTGCTCTCTACAACTATATCACAACTATGGAGTAAAGCAAACCTAACATTAAAATTCAGTTCTCCTGAATAATTTGCAGCCTGATTAATTATCACCTTCATTCAGCAAGGTACTTAAACAGCTGAGCAATCCCATTAACCTCCCCAGGACTACACAGAAGATTGATGCTGGGTGAACGTGTGTTGCCAGACCTTGTGAGGGTTTCACAACTAAGAAAAAGTCTGTAGGTTGTCCATCCATCTCCCTGGGCTCTCAGCCTTGTGAATATATGGGCATCCACGTATCCAAGTAAAATGGATGTCCCTCTGTCTCCAAGTGAGGAATAAAGGAAGGAAAAATGGATAAAGGAAAAATGTGTGGCTGAACAGATCTCGGCTACTCGAGAGGTTTATCCAGCAGCAAGGAAGATCTATGGAGTTTACATCCCTCTCCTAGAGGTAAGATTTCATTTTTAGATTAAAAACTTCAACACCCTCTTGGTGTACGTGAACAGCAAATTACTCCCATGGCTAAAATTGATAGGATGCCATATGCTGTAAAAAGCTTAACACCAACACTATTGTAAACCTTGGCCACAACTTTCATTTCCTTAATTTGCTGACACAGGGTAATGTAGGGCTGCGCTGTATGAGAGAATACTAAACAATCCGAGTTACAAATTTTCTCTGAGCATCTAAGTTGACCTTTGAAGCTTTCAATAAAAATATAATTTAAAGAGGGAGGGAAATTGTTAACATGGAAATGGAATTACAGGAACAGGACCAAATTCATTCCTTTGACTTGGTATCTGCTCATGTTTGATGTCAGCTATATAATTATACATCACAGCTTGAGTGAAAAAAAGCATTTTGTTCCATGCTAAAAGCAGGCCACATATAAATGGTTTATTAACTGGAAAGGAATCGACAATGCTCAAGTGTTTGGGGACAGGCACATTCACAGCACTTCATTAACAACCTGAGCATCCTCCCTCTCACAAAGCCCTGAATTCTCATTTTGAGCTGTTTTACATTACTCTGTGGGAGAACAAAGGGAACTCTGAGGGCCATTTTTATTTATATCTGTCCTAGGATGCCATGCATTGCTAGAGAGGTGAAACCTGGCTTTTGTGTACATGACAACCTGGCCTGTGGTATTTTAACAGAGAAAATCTTTAGGAGCAGCTGCCAGTATGAATGAAAAGTATTCCCTCATGCTTAGGGAAATGGTTTAGTGGTGGACTTGACAGTGCTGGGTTAATAATTGGACTAATAATCTTAATGATCTTTTTCAAGCTAAACAATTCTATGATTCCATGATTAATATTCTCCAGAGACCCCAGAACAGACATAGCTGACATGGGTACTCTTCCTACAGATCCCTTCAATTAGCAGTGTTCCTTCAAGCACAAGGGGTGTATGTGTGAAATAAGGTCAAAACTCCAGGAAAAACAACTAAGCCAGTCTTGTGGCCCTTGTGATAGATATGACAAAGAAAGGAGCCTCACTTTGGGTAATAGGGAGCAGGAAAAATAAAGTTAATTCTTGAAGTGGAGGTGAAGCTGACACTATACCAGTTTCCTTGCAGGGATAACAGGTTTCTGCTCATTCAGGAAAAACCTAGGAGTAGGGATGTTACTGGATGAACCATGTAATAGAGAAAGGCATCCACTGGCCTTGAAAGAGAACAAACAGCCTGAGAGTCAATGTCCCAACCTCTTCCTTGGAGCTCTTTGGTAAAGGTTGAATACAATCTGCTTGATTTTCATGACAAATTTTGCTGCTGTTCTCTAGCAAGAACAAAACTAGAAAGGGAAAGAAACACATATTGGACACCATTCAAACAAAGATGGAAGCAGCAGTGGATTCACTAAACCAAAGCAGCAGCTAATAGCTGTATTCAGTTCCAGTGCAGAAAGGCCTGCCTTTAGAGCAAAAACTGTTTCTCTATTAGCAAAGTATACTCTCTTAGCAGCTCAAATCCTGTTGTTCATCCAAAAGTTCCTTCTTGAATCCCTGGTTACAAGACCCAGGATCATTAATATTAATGTTCTGAAATATTTTCTCCAAATCTAACCTGTTGCAGAAGCAATAGAAAAAACAACTCTAGGCAAGTTACTCACAGAGATCCTTAATATTTGATTCATGCAAGTCCACATTTTGTCAGTTTTACCTAAAGCACCACAAGATGTACATGGTAGCACTCAGCTAAAGCAGGTCAAGGTACACCACCACAAACTCAATGCACAGACAACTCCCTCAAATCATTCCAGCCCTGCAGTGACATATGACAGGAGAGTTTTTAAAGCACTGCCATAGTAGTACTTAAGTGCACCACAGCTGGCTGTAGCAAGGCACATTTCTATGGTCCAGTGGTAGTTAATTTTCTAAAGGTCAAATTTTACGTGTTTGTTCTGCCTGGTGCCCTGCCCAATACAAAGACACAGCTATATTAATAGCTGACAAATTAAAAGCTCAGCTCATTCTAAGAAACTGCGCAGAGTTTTGCTCTATTTCATCCAGAATGACATTTCATCCCAGAAAAGGCCAGGGCAGCGTCCCAGCACATAACATCTGGTTGGCCAACACAATGGAGCACAGCACCTGTGAACACGCTCAGTGTTTGCTTTGTAACTATTTGTTCCCCCATCCGCCTAAAAATATGTTTTTAGGCTGTCAAAATTCATTCCTTTCCAGGGGAGTCTGGTGTGATAATGCAGCCCATTTGTCTTGGAAAGTCCTCATCTCTGGGCCACGCACTACTAAGCCAAATTTTCTGGAAGGTGAAAAGGAGGGAAAAGGAGGTTTTCTTCCCTCTTTTTCCTCTCTGCGTTTTTTCCCCCTAGTTTTTGCAGCTTTTTAGACATTCTGCTGAGTGTCTAGTGGGATCAGACTGAGCCAAACAGCACAGTTAGGAAAGAACAGAGATGGATTACAACAAGGTCTGTGGTTTAAAATCTATCATCCAGGGGCTAAGGAAGTACGAACAAACTAATAAAAGCAGAAAATTATGAAATCTTGTCCCTAAAGCCAAGCATAATTTCTTAACTTAGGGCTCTCCTCATGGCTGAAACTGCCACCAAGTTGACTCTGGGGGACAATTCCACCTCCTGCCAGACCCTTGATTTGGAAGGGAGAAACTCCAGGATCCCAGCCAGACTAAGGTGTTAGTGGGGGAAAGAGGTTTGAGGAGGAACAAGGCTAGGGGATGCAAAAGTCTTATAAAAAGTCCTGCCAAAAGGGAGGTGCAGGATTATAGCTGAAAGTTTGAGATATATTGGGCAGGCTTTGGCTTGTCAGCCAAATTCTCCACCAGTGCACATAGGCTGCAAAAACGCAACAGGACTGACCACTGAAAAATATACCCAGTGGCCTGGAAGAAGCTTCCAGAGGTCCAGACCCGGCTGAAGATGGGACCAGCACTGTGATGTGCCACAGCCTGGAAAGGAGGGGACACCCAGGTGGGCAGAAAGGGACAGTGAAGGGGATGAATGAGCCCATTGCTGCTACTGCTCCACTGCTGGCAGCTGGCAGCCACACCAGCCAAAGGTCAGCTCCAACCACCTCCTCATTTTTATTTTCTTTGCTGTAAGAAGCATTTAGTTTTAATGGAGAAATAAACCTCATCTTTTATATATATATATGACGTTGATTTCACCTGTGAAAAGACAACAGCACAATGAGGATACCAGTGTCAGACAGCACCTTTCCAGTGTGCCGGACTGACAGACCACATCTGAAAGGCCAATCCTCCTTCTACCCTAGGAATTGCTGACACTTTGTACCATTGAACACCGTGTTATGAAGTACATTTACAGGAACAAAAGGCTATGCAGGATATTCTCCCTGGCACGGCCTCTCGCTGTGTGGCCTTCAGCAAAACAGTTCACCCCTTCGTATCATAAGTCAGCCAAGCTGGAAAACAGAGTGAGAAATATGAATCCCAGTGAAAAAAACAGATGCTACATTTTGGCTGAGATTCTCAATAAGCAGCTACCCATGTATGTTAAATTTTAGGATACACCAAGTAGGGAAAGCTTGGCATAGCCTTCACCCAAAAAGAATCCAGCTGATGAGACAGAGCTATTGATAAAGAGGTCAAGAGGCTTTCTCCTTTTCCCTTTATTTCTTATTATCTCACCACACACACACACAGAGACCCCAACACAGAAGCTGCAGCCACATATGAATGACAAAGGTTCCTCAGGTTTACAGGTAACACCTGCCAGCATGGACAGGTGGGTAGAGCTCCCCGCACCTCAGGTGTAACTCAAAGCATCTATCCCATGATTTCAATCCATGGCATAGCATCCTCTCTGCTTTGTGTTGGGAGCTCAAGCTCTTCTGTGTATATGGAAGAAGCAGAATTCCAAAAAAAATGCTTACTGGGGTTGCCAAAATGTCATTTGAAATTAGATTCATACTGCAATTTGCAAAGACTCCCTTGCAGTAGCCTGTCTTGAGCACTCTTCTAAATAATTGGAGATAAAACAAGGCACAGTCAGAGCAAAGTGCCAAATGAGTTGTGACATCTATTTTTAATTAAAAATAGCAGTAATTGGAATTTATTTAATGCCGCTGAAATATTCTGGGTTGGCAGCCTTCAGGAGAGATCCAGCATGGGCAGTGAAAGAGCTCGTAGTCATTAAATTCCTACCTCCTTCCTGGTGTTCTTCAAACCTGCCCTAACAAACCGCATTGTTCAAAACAATGAGAAGGTCCATTTGATGCAGTCCTTGGACATCCCACAGAGACTGACGGCCAGAGTGTCCATTAAAGGGCAAGGACAGGAGATCTGCCCTTTTAGCCTTCTTTGTAACCTCTCTTTGTCTTGCCCCTGCTATCTTCCATTCTTCCCATCCTCTCATCCCCAAGAGGCTGAAGGAACTGACTTTTCAATTTCCAGCTCCTTCCTGAGCGTGTCTGCTGTTTGTCAAGCACAGGCATTAAGTGCAGCACTCTTTTGTCTTACTCTAGTGAGTGTGTTTTGGAGGTCTTATATAAAAGGTAAGTACATGTGTGCTTAATACAGTCATTTTTCATAGCTAGAAAGACAGCATAAGTGATTAACATAAATCAGATATCATTAATTACATGGACAGGCTCCCCAAACTACTGCTGAAAGAAAGATGAAGAGGAAAAATAGTTATCCCTATAACAGAAATGAGTTAATGATGTATATTTCCTTCTTGTAACATTTTTCAAATTAGAAGTTTGCACAGAATTGCTTTTGACCTGTAATTGAACCATCTACAAATTCCCAGGGACAGAAAACCTAGTTAAATTCTCAATGCTTCTTCCTTCTATCATGAGAAAGCCAAGCAGACCTGGTCACCCAAGGAATTTACACATTACAATATAGAAAAAAAAAATTACTTTTCCTGATGCACAGCATTTGCAATCCAAGCAAACTAGAATAAAAGAAAGCAATTGTCATCAAAATATCTTATCTGAAATGCAGTCTGGTGGTAAAATGAGGGGCATAAATTTAAGAGCATCCACTCCCATTGGTACCACTTTGGTGAACTCACTGTATTTTAACTATTGAGTCATGCCAGAAAGTATAATACACAGGGGAAAATCGCTGGCTAAGCGGATAAAGACAGACTTACATACAGTTCCAAATGCTGTGATAAATATTTACATTACTGCTATGGTCTTACAGCATAATAAGCCCACATATTTTAGGCTAATGTAAACACTTCTCTATCTCTTCACTGCAATACTACTACCTACAGATCCCTAAGCAGATAGATGCTATAGGTGTTTTCATGATGTACCTTGAGGGGGTGGTGGGCAAACATAAGCAGTTTTCCAAGTTCTAAAATTCCCCTAACCTGCATTATTTCCACTTGTGATTTTAGTTTTCAGTCTCCCAGCCAGATTAAAACCAGCCAAACATTTGAATGTAAACTCCACAAGATGCCTCATCTCTGTTATTTTCCAGTGAGGTGTGGAAATTAATAAACTCCTGTTTCTACTGGAGCCGTATGGAGAGAGAAAGCTTTCACATCCCAAGCCTCAGGCAAAGCCACCAGAGCAAGCTGGAATTACTAACAAAATACAAGGGCCAGGAGACAAGGTGGGGCAAGATCAGAGCCTTCAATGTTCACTTTGATTCACCCAGTCTAAGGTCAAAATTTATTTCCCCTGCTGTGTTGGACACAAATGTTAGCAGATACTTTGGCATCACTGGCACAACAGCACTTTGAGGTCTCCGCAGCTGCAGGACATACTCATGAAATTATTTGTCTCTCAGAGCAAGTGCAATTATCTTAATAGAGTATAACACAACAGGGGTAGAGAGGAAGGAGTTCATCACTAGCACACATGGTGTTAGGAGATTTCTGTTAAAAAGATTAATTTAGGAGGCTAACAGGTAATGGAGAGAAGCATACATAGCCATGTCTCTGTGACCAGACAAAAATAGGATAAAAATGGAGGATGGAGAAGCAGAAATCCCTGACGAAAACTGGTATGCTTGGCATTTCCCAATGAATTCATTCTGCAAAATCCTTTTGCCCATACCTCCCAACTGATCAGTGTGAACTTCTTGGAATGCCCTCATGTTGGCCAGCCCAAGCTGGGACAGAGGTGGCCAAAATCCTGCAGTGGCAGCTGAGGGCGCTGCCTTCAGCCAGGAAAAAAACAATGTGCATTGCCCTTGGCTTTCTTATCCTTATCTCCTACTCTCCTAGTCTACACAACAAGCTCTTTACATGGACCTGGAAAATCCTGTGATGATACACAAATCCACTGGGGCATAATCCCTCCACTTCCTTCATGAGAAGAAATAAATGTGTGTCCTAACTGGTCAGAGATCACCATGGAACATCTCTGATAAAGATGTGAGGAGGGCCATTCAATTCCACAAAATGTGCAAGCCAGCAATGTTCACTGCTCCTTCATTCCTCACTAATGCAAAATATTTATCACTAAATGTAATAATAATGAATAATAATTAATTCCACTGGCTGAAGAAACACTGGAGTAGCACAGATGGTAAAAATATCTTCTTTTCCCCCAGGCTTGTTACACCTGCAAATACACCAAATTTAAAAACAATTATGAGAGTATTAGGTCCTAAAAGACATTTTTCTGGTTCCATCTGTACAAAGAATGAGGCATTGAGCAGGAAATTCACAGTTCTCCATTTTCCAATGGCACAGGAAAAAGATTAAACAGACTCAACAGTGAAATACTACCCAGGCCTGTCATTTGACCAGTAGGGAATGCTGATATTTGGAGTGATCCTTCAGGCCTGAGCTTTCTAACCCACTCGGATCACATTCCTCCTGAACTGTCTGCCTTGTTCCCTCCAGCTGAAAGGGCAGTTGCTAATCTATTTATGCAGGGCTGACAATGAAGGCAACCAGATCGTGCTCAGAGAGAAAACAGCAAAGGGCTTTTGGACTCAAAGCCCCAGTATGGCACGTTGGATGCTGCTGGAAGGCATCTGCAGTGCTGGCTGTATTTACAGAGCTGCTGAGTGCTCATGGCTGGCTTCCTCCTGAACAGGAGCCAAGCATCATCACGGGTGTCTGCTGCTAACGAGCAAGCAGAGGATCCTAATGGGGCTCTTGTCAGGCTGAACAGTACACACTGGTAATTCTTGCTGCAGCCTCCCAGGGTGGTTACTGGATGCTGAAAGGTCCTATTGAGCTGAGGGCACTCAGAGAAAAGAGGGGAGGAAAAAATAGTGTGAGGGTCTAATCCCTGACACTTCAGGTACATCTTCCTGTGCCTCCATCTACTTGTAAAGTCAAGATGACACCACAACCACACTTTTCAGGAAGGTGCAAGGAACCTGCAGCTTCCACAAGCTCTTTTGACAGCAGGTGCCAAGCAGTACAATTCACCTTCTGCATGACTTGAAGTTCCTGCACAGCTTTTCCTTATACAATGCATTTAATCTAGAATTTTGATACATTAGTATAAAGGAATTAAACCCTAAATAAGACTGTAAAGAAGTGGAGGGCCAACAGGTACCTCCAGTTGCCAACAAAACTAAACTGCAGCAGAAGCAACTTCACAGCTGAGAAAACAAAATGTGGTTTCTACTTAAGTCAGTTAGTTGGTCCCTCTGGTCACAGGGCTACTGGCATGGGATTGATGTCATTGACACGCAACCAACACACCACAGTACCATCCAAAGTCATTTCCAAAGAGAAATTACTACATAGAGTGCTGCAGGGGTACAAGAAGGGAAGCAAATTCTGGCTCTTCAGGCCTTCTGAGGATGATAGAAGTCTAAGCCAGTTGGAACAACACAGAACTTATTCTGAGGTGGTTTTCCCACCCCTCTCTACACTTGTGTAACTCAGCAGTTCACACAAGCCTAACTGCACACTGAACTCATACCCATGGCTATTGCAACTGCACAGGGAGCTTTGCCTGCAAGCCAGCAGCTCCATAGCTGACTTCCAAACTGCACACCCACATTTGCACAAATAAGGCTTCTGGCATGAAACTTGAAGGAACTGGTTTGTTAATATTTCAAGTTTCTCTAAAGAAACCAGGAAAATAAGCAAGTTGAGAAAAATAGTGGTGAATTTTGATCGGTTTTGCAGGTGTAAAGAAAATGTAACACAGAAGAAACCCCTGAGTGGTGAATAAACCCCAGGCTGATGCAGAGGAAAGCAAAAGAAACTTTCTACAGTGATGAAAACTTTCCTGCAGCTCCAGGAAAGGGCTTCAAATCTCTTAAGAGGAAGTTCTCTCCCCAGATTTCTCAGACTTCTCAGGTAGTTCTGTTAAACACTGTTTTAATACTTCCAAGTCCAACCTCTGCCAAAATTTGACAAAACAGGCAGTATTCAAGGCATTAAGAAACAAAAACGGGGAAAAATTACATTGACACACTAACTGAGGTTTTCAGAGACCTCAAGAACTAAACCAGAAGTGAGCAAAGAGCCCCAGTTCCTACTTCCTGGAAAAACTACAGCTGCTCACTAGCAGTAAAGAATTACACAACTAAAGACCTAGAATCTTCTTAAAATGCCTATTCCAGGGGGGATATGAAGTATTCTGGGATTGCTGTGCTGTGTATGGGAACAGATGGGGTATAGATTCACTGGCTCTAAGGCCAGCAGAAGCAGCCTATTACCACAGATTGTGGATGTCACCACCAGAGTTTCTGCAGCCACATGTCTAAACTGCTTTCTGGAATACACTTTTGCTTCAGCACCTCTTCAAAACTCACTTTGGCTTGGAGTCTTTGAGCGTTTCACAAATAGATGGGAAAAAACAGACTCCAGTTAAAATGGGAGCCCATCTCTGCATAAGATGCCTTTTCAGCTAGGAATGAAGAATGAGAGACACTTGATGTCTCTTTGGTTGAATCCATTCAGCCATCCCAAATGACAAAAGAGGGTTGAAAAAAAAAAATTCAGTGTTCAAAAACCAGTCTCAGCCTCACTTCCCATCATGCATTACTGAAACATCCCCAGCTTTACAAGGTATCGACAATTCAACTCTTTAGAATTATTTACCACTGCAAAGTCAGCAAGGGCTTTAACACCAGCCCAAACCATAGCATGCAAATAAGCAAGATCATCTTAAGAGCTGGATGGAGTACTTTCCTTTTCATGCTCAGTTTCTCTCCCTATTCATCACTCCCATGAACAGGGAAAAGGGATGGAGTGCAGAATTTAGATTTATGCAAAAAGAACCCATAACAGGGAACAATCTTGCTAATCTCTCCCTTTGGCCCACAGAGCCGCTAACAAAAGCATCAGGAGCCAAAGGTTCTTCGTTCTCATAAGGGAAAAAAAATTACTTTTTTTTTTATTGTATCAATTTTCTCTTGTCTCCACTACTTTTTCCCCCCTGCAACCTTTTTACAAATTCAACTTTGGGGGTAACTAGAACCAATCAAGCAATTACATTTCAAAAGTCTCTTGAAATCCACCTCCTTGGTAACCCAATAGCTCCTACTACTGACCCTCTGAAAAGAAAATTGATGTCCTCCAGGTTACCTGAGGAAGTACAGAACAGGGAAGACAATAGATCATTTCAACCCACCACTTCTCATCCTGCATTTTGTTTATGGAAGTAATTTTATACCACAAAATATCAACAGGTACTTTCTTAATACTACCTTTCTCCATCCAAGCAAAGTGTTCTTGCAGAGAATACATATAAAAATACATACACAGAAATTTAGTATTACCAGTTCCACTATATTATCCCATGGCCTATTTCACCATGTGGCTCTGAGCTCTAATTAAAGTGCCCCTGGTGTCTTGCCAAGAGATTTTTGACTGGTTGCTATTGTGACACTAAGACAGAACCACTTATCTAAATACTTTTTTTAACCTAAAAAGCAGTCCTTAACTTTTCTTCATTTTTTCCCCTCAATTTTGAACTTAATCCCTTTGATCTTCATAAAGGTCTGTGGGCCAACGTCACACCTAACAAGCCGTTTGTGGAACAACATACCAGCCCAAAAATTTGACATGAGAGAACAGGACTTAGAAAGGCAAACCACTCCCCAGTGCTCAGAACTATCCTATATTTGCACTGTGAAAATAAAAAGAATCAAAGTGTTTGATGCAAGACAAACAGCATCTATAATTCACTAGCTGGGTCAAGGACACACTTGTTAAAGAAAATCATTTCAGAAAAATGTTTATCTCATGCCAGATCTTTTCTATAAGAGGACCAATAGGTAATTAGGCTTCTTTATTCCAGCAGTCAAAAGGGACATCAGATTTTTCTGCTACCTTCTTAAAAAAAAAAGTCAGTGTTCTTCCAGTGATGCTGGAGCTGTTTAACTGTGACAGGTACCATAGTCAGCCAATGTGTCAACAAATGCAACACAGCAGCTGCTAATGTAATTTTATATGTTATTTTTCCTTCAAGAAATCTCAGTCTCACTTTGTTTGCCCATCTGCTTAAAAAAAAACCAAAATAATTAACACCTGCCACAAGAGCATCCCAAACATTGTTTATTTTCCAGGTCCCTGAAGAAAGACCTGCCTGGGATTTGAAGGACAAGCTTCATCTTTACACTGCTGCTCCACAATTAACCCTATCCCCTTCTCTGCTCAAGCAGCAGATGTAAAATACTGTAGCAAGAGCTTACAAAACTTACAAAACATCAACAAGAATTGACCATGTTCCACCCTACACAAACTTCAGGTCTGTCAAGGCTGCTCCCGCAATGCCCAAAACAGAGTTAATATTTCGAACAGTGCAACAAATAACTTGGTCTCAGCACAAAGTCCTCTGTGTCAGAGAAGGCAGAAAGAATGACCCCAGAACAGCTCTACCAGCAGGTTGCAGCTGTGAGAAGGAAGATTACAGCCAGTCTGATCCCCACCAGACTTCCCTCAGCTGTGCATGTTTATTTGGGCACCACTCAGAGATAAGAAGTCAAGTTACATACAACTACTATGGATTTAAACCATAATGCAACAGACCAGGCTATTTCCTCATGGTTCAGGTCAGCAATCAGTTCTCAGCACACCATATTCCCATCCGTATCCTCCAGATATTTTATTGGCTTCTCTATTCCATATTAGGAATTACAGGAAATGGAAGGGACTGAGAAATGCAGTGTAAATGAAAGGTGCATGGCACAGTTTCATGGAATGAATTGGAAAGGCTCTAGGAATGGCCCAAATTCTCTGATGCAGCTGAGCTTACTTTCAATGTGGTACAGTGTGATTCAGATTTGGAAAATGACACCCATGAAATATCAGGGTGAAGAGACAGGGGTTACTTGCTCTGCCAGACATACAGTTTTATGAGCTTTTTGGTAAGGATGAGGGAAGTGGAAGTCTCAAGAACAAATTCTCATGGAAAAAGGCACATTTCTCTCCAAGTAAGGTGAGAGCACCACCAAGGATACACCTCGTTTCTTAGAGGAGCCCAGATAACATTTTATTGCTTTCTGCCTCAACTCAGAGGTTAGAACAGTAGAGATACAAGTGCACATGAGGAAAAAGAGAATATTTTTGTTGTTGTTGATTGATGTATTCATATTCTTTCAGATCCCACAAGAAAAACGCTCCAGATTTGTAAAACAGTCCTAAAACCCCAACAACACAGTAAATAGGATCAGTGTGTGAAGAAGCAGCATTTTAACATCACCTGCTCACCAGCCACTCCTAGACAAATCCAGCATTGGAAAAACAAGCAAAAATGCTCTGAGGGAAGATGGATCAGAAGTTCAACTTCAGCATAGATAAGCTGCTCTGCCCAGATTTCATAGTTGGAAAGTAAGCTTTTCTTGGATTCAGTTCCCTGGGGGGAAAAAAGGCACCATAATTTCAACCAGTTACAATGATTTTTGCAAAGGTTCACAGTTTTCTAAAGAAGCAGTTTCAGAAGAGACCCTCAGGTTCTATTGGCCTCCATAATTTTGATACAATCAGATGTTAAGAAGCTGATTGTCCCTTTGTTTCCCTTTTTTTTTCTCCTCTTTGTAGACTGAGAGAAGCATAATCCTGAATTGATAGCTTCTCCCAATGCTCAGGCTATGATTTATCAGTCCTGGAGGCTGCAGTGGAGAAGTAATTGCATTAGCACTGCCACTGATAAATAGTGCTTTCTTCAGACTTACGAGCCGCTGAGGGCTAATTACCCCTCAGATTCCAGATTCCGTTTGGCTTTAATCACAGGGTGAATCATCTCTTTCCAAACATGGCAGATATTAATGGCAACACATTTATCCTAATTAATCTTCCATGGGGAAGGCCTTTTCTTTTAATTAAACACATGAAAATGTGCAAAAATGACAAAAGAGCATGTGGCCAAGTAAGGACAAGAGTCAAAGCACCTCAGAGAATGGTGAGGATTGTTTTCACAAGGAGATAATGTAATGAGCCATATTCATCCTTGGCATCTGGATTTTGACCTTATTAAGCTGACACATTGAGACAAATTCATCTTGAACACTCCAGCTAAGGGAAAGTGGTGTTGATGAAGGAATGGAGGGTCCACTTTAATGCCTTGGACCTTGTGGCTCTGGCATTATTACTCAGTCCTCACAAAGAACTACAGCTCAATAATAAAGATATGGAAAAGCCAGAAAAATCATGAAGTTATTTGGCTGCTGATAACTCTTGCTGCCACCTGTCTAAACATAAGACCAAAAAAACCAAACACTGAGCTTGAGACACAATAGAATCAAAATTTCCATCAAATCTGAGCAGAAATTTTTTTTACTAAATGCTCACAAGTTCTGAAGACACATACTTCAACTTATCAACCAAGTTAGTGGGATATATCAGCTCTTAAAAGCTTGTTACTGGGAACACTGTTCACAAATACTGGGTACACTGCTCACAAACACATGCTCAGATCTCTGCCATGAACTGGATGCTGAGAATATGAGTTTCTTTCAAAGGCAAGCTTCACATAGGATTTCTGTGGACAACATCTGAAATATGCTCTGTGAAATACATGTTTCTGTGAATAATTGAGGATCCTGTCTAGGTAAAGATGTTATCCAGTATTAGGAATTCCTTTAAATTAGAAGTGAATGAAAGAGAATCCATGCTCAGGGCACGAACTCACCTTTGGGCAGGCATAACTTTTCTATCACAGGCTGTGCAGGAGAAAAAAAAAAGAATAGCAAGAATAATTCATTTGGAGTCAGTTGTCAGGTTGTTTGCCATCCCTATATGGTCATTTGATAAATACTCAGCCAGGGCCTGAGCAGTGGGGTTAGAAAGACAATTATTCTCACAATGGGAACAGATAAAAAGGTGGGATAACATTTTCTTTGAGATTTCTCATAGTATATTTACTGAGCTGTTTTGTTTTCAGAACCTCCAGTAATTACAAAGAGACCCTTACACAGTGCTGTCCCTGGGGATTTCATCTACATTTGTACCTTATGGCTTCCTTTAGCAAAATGCCATTTGGGCTGCACATGCTTATACTGCTCTTTTAGCTTAGAAGGAGAACTAAACTGCGTTTAAAGATACTCTGAAAGGAAACCAAGATGCAAACCAGTTCTTGCCCTGACATATTTTAAACATCAGAGCTTTAGCCTAACCTGTTCCCAAGCACTGAGGAAATGTACCTACTGGTACATTAAGTGAGAATGCAGTCGATACTTCTAAAGTGCCTGTTTATGCTGCAGCAGAGAGCTGATAAACAGCCTTGCTTCTAGTTTCTCTTAATTTAGAATTCATTACGTCTCTCTTTCCGTGAAAGATAAACCAATAGCTGCCCTTGACAGCTGTTTTCTTTGGGGTCATTCTCTCTATCCACCCATCTACTCTTTCTTCAGGGGGTTTTGCTCACTGTAATGCTAGCTCTATCAATTTCATTCAATTCTTCCAACACATTCTACAGGGACTGAGGAGGACAGCAAAGCCAAATGTGTTTAACCATTCAGGTGCCAGGCATCAGTGTGAATTACCATAGTTAAAAGAACTGCAGGCAACAGCAAGGGCTCCATCACAATAAGGAGCACAAGTAATTGAGAAGATGATGTCAGAAGGTGAGACAATCAGCAGGATGCCAGCTAGATTGACTTGAAATGCTTTATTTTAGTTCAGCTAGTATTGCACCTGGATGCAAGTTCTGCCAGGATCTCAGCTGGAAATTTATCTGGGTTTGAGAGCCAGACATACACACAGGGCACATCCAGCCTTTTTAGAGTGATGATTGCTTTCCAGGATTCGAATTTATACTCAGAAAAGCACAGATATAAATGCTTGAAGAGCATGAGAAGCCACTGTTAGATCAGTGGCTCATGTAGTGCAATGTCATTTCTCCAAGAGCAACCACAGGAGATGCTATTTGCAGAATGTGAAGTCTGTGTGACACCTTCCTCAGCAGATTCTACCAACACCCATAGTCATGGCACACAGGATCTTGAAGAGAAAGCCCCTGCCTACTCCTTTTAGTGTCCATTCACAGTAGTTACTCGTGAAATTATCTTTTGCTTTTCAAACATGCTGATATTTAAAAAGCTGCTCAGGTGGGAAACTTATAAAAGAAGGTGAAGAGAACAAAGAGGGCAATGGAACGTGAGTAGGTTAAACTATACTATCCTCACTACTAACTCAGCAATATAGGAAGGGAAAGCATTTTCCAGTGGCAAAGTCTGGAAAAACAGACTGACATTGTACAGAGGGTTCCCAGGGATTTAATGTCTTCATTCCTATGGTGGCACCACACAGCTAAAACATTCAGACTATAAACACCTCAAGGAGGAAGCAGAGGCAGTAACTTTCATATTGCCCTTGTGAAAAATTCTTGGTGGAACTTTTCATGAAACTTTAAGAACATTGTGACTCCTCATTTTAGGAGGAGCATGTACTGTCCATAAGTTTCTCACATTAGTCCTCAGCCACTTATTCAGCAACACAAAAGATGGGATACAGAAGAAACCCCCAAATTACTTTTTGCCTGTTCACAGCTGAGCTTATTTCTGCTCATATGCTGTGATCAGCATTTGCTCACTGAAGCTGTTAAGACCTTCTATCTGCAAAACTCACAGTTAACAAAAGGTAATCTGCTATAAATTAGTGCAGAATGGCAAGAACAATATTGACAAATCTTAGATGGTCAAAGTCCCAAAATGCTGATAGCAGCAATAGAGCTGAAATAGGGTTTTAAGTAATCAGAAAACAGAATGAGCATCAAAAGGCTTCCAACTACACCAGGACATAAAAGGAGAGTGAGCTAGGTCTTGCAATTTGTTATTGTTCAAGCTGAAGAGACTTCAATAAAACCACTACAAGCTTTTTAAACTGTTTTGTCAGGGACATCCCAGAACTTCCTCCTGCCATTCCTGGAACAGTTTATTCAAGCGTTTGTTCTCTGTCTGGTTGATTTAGACTGTCTGATACTGGCTCTGCTCCCAGATCAGGTGACTTAGAAGTTTATAGGGATATAGTGGACTCTAAAAAGCCAGTCCATGACTTGGCACCAACAATCCCCTGAGCAGTCTTCAGTGTCAAGGGTTTGTGACTAAAGAAAATTGGAGAAGCAACCTCTGACCTAATCCTAGTAAAGCTTCTGTAGCAGCTCAGTTCTATCCCTGCACTGGTCCTGTAAAAAGGGCAGCATAGGGCAGAAGACTGATTTGACTTGGAGTCATTAGCCAGAAATAGTGGCCAGATCAGAAGTTAGTGGGGAGTAGAAAACAATCCTTTCTGGCATACCACTGTCTGCACACCAGTAGATCCACCTCCGACATGACCAAACTGGAAATATTCTAGTCAAAAATTGTATTTTTCTCTCCAACCCACCCCCTAAAACCAGAGATGCCACATTTTAGAATTAAGAATTATATGCCAAATCCATCCCTGCAAAGCAAAATCCTGCTGCTGGAAAGCAACGTGGGGGAAAATGAACCATTAACTGTGAAAAACCTGCCCACTCCCTCAACAAAAAGGAAGCAACTACTGTTTCTATGGTGAATGGGAAAGACATCTACCTTACTATGGCACTGAAGGAGACCACATTCCCTGGCAGCAACGCCTTCCCCTTTCCTCAGCTGTAATAAAAAGCCACCTCTCCCTCTCTCCTTACCAACCTCTCATTAAAAGTTCAAATGATGCCCAAGCAGAGAAATGTAATTAGGATACAGCTCCCGGGAATCGCTATCAGTTTGCTCACACTGACTGGTAAACGGCTGAATGTCTCCATCCTCCTGCCAGACCATGATAGAGTTTCCAGTGCCTTTTTCCACCGTACAACACAGTGGGTCCCAGAGCTCAGGAGAAATCCTGCCCCCAGCATAGCCCAGCTTCTGGTGTTCTCCTGATAATGCAAACTGCCAGCCAGCAGCTTTAATTGGAAAAGCAGCTACAATGGAATAAAGTCAACATTAACCCATTGAGTCACCCTGCCTCGCTTTCCCACAAAGGAATGAGGCTTGAGTAGAACCTCCTTTCACTGACAAACTCTATCTAAAGTGCCATCATTCACATGGAAAAATGAGAGAGGAAAATAAAACAATGAGTTCACACTCCTGAGGCATATTAGACCTCAAAAATAAAACTATTGCATGGTGTTAACAGCCACAACAAGGAAATACTCCTTTTTTAAAGATAGGTGGTGAATAACAGCAAGGGATCTAAGAGAATTCTTCAGTCCTCCCTAGTCATTCAGATGGACTGAAGCAGGAAAGTTCTTTCCTTTAGAGCCAGGCTCTGTGAGACCTCAGTCATATCCTTTTGCTGTCTGGACCTCTTTCTCCACCCAATGACTCAGGAATGGTTGTTCAGCCAAAGGTCCCCATGGCGCTACAGAAATATCACATCAAATGCTCATATCATTAAAAAAAATAAAATCCTCTATTTCTTAAAGCTCCTGTGCTGTTTGTCAGAGAGCTAACCAGTCTACATCATGGTTCCCTTCTGTCCTATTAATCTGTTTTTTCTTCCCATTAAAAACAGAAAATGACCACGTGCCTAATGCAGCGCCATCAGTGGTAACTAGGAGCCCTGATGTTCTCCAGTTGTGACGTTTTGCTCTCATGGCACGGATTTCATTCCTAGTTTCCTTTATCTTTGAGTCCTTGTGTCAGTTTTATTCCTCATGTTACTCCACTAACCTGTCCTATTATTTATATTATCATGTGATCAACTGCTGCACTGCAAGCACTGCACCACACTGATGTAGAAAGGCTTTTTTGTTTTTAAAGGGTGGGCTGAGCTGTCCTGGTAAATCCACATAAAGAGGAATTTCCAGCAACAATAACAGCCCTTGCCCGGGTTCAAAATACAGCTCTGTAAAATATCCAATACTGGTTTTATTACACAGATCAGACCTTTGGCATTTACATCAAGCCTTAATCTGAAGGGAGACAAGGTTGTGCCATTCTGCCATGGGTCCGTTTCTAAAACTGTGTAGAAAACTGGTCTACAAAAGCTATAGATCTTTTCTTTAAGGATAATTTTCTTTGTTAAAAAAAAGAGATGGAATGTGTCCCAGCATGGCAGGGGCTGAGGGAATGGGACCACAAGGATGAAATAAAGGTGGTGATATGTTATCCTTGGGATTGGGCCAGAGGTCAGGATGTGGAGATCTCCTTGTCTACAGAACAGTGGAGTTTCCATCACTGTGAACATTTTAAATCAAGCTGCATGAGGCACTAAAGCAAGTAAGATTAGAAAGGTCTCAGAGGGCAGAGGACTGACCCAGTTCATGCCTTCCCTTTGAAATGGCATGATTAGCTCTTCCCTTTGCCCTATTATCCTTCATTTTATTATTTTGAACCATCACACCTATATTCTTCTCACTCTTTCCTTTGAGAACAATTAAACTCTACTAAAAACTCCCCTTCAACAAGAAACTAAAAAAAAAAATTAAAAAACCCTAAGGACAACAACAAAACCCCACAAACATTATCTGCCTCTGCTACCCTCACTTGTTTTGTCTGCTTCAGCAGGTAGAAAACCACCAAGCTCAAACTGACAGCCAAGAGGTTTGCAGCTTTCATGAATTAAATCTTTAATTTCAACTGCATCTGGGTTCATTTATATCTCAGGCTCAAACAAGAGCTCTGGGTTAAGGTGAGTAGATCCTCACTCTGTCTTTTGCAAGTATTCCTCAGGGCATCAGAGTTTCATTTGAACTGTTACCTTGGAGTAAAGAAATATATTGCTTATGGATCTCCAGGGAAAGTGACAAGTGAAAGTTATTAAGTGCACAGCCTCAATATTTGTCCATCCCTTCCCAAAGAGACACAAGACAAGGCTACTCACTTCCTGGACAATAACTGGTCAATCATTTCGAAGCCTGAAGCATCAACTGTGGTCTTCAAGCAAAGCATCATTAACATCACTGTGTGTTCACTGGAGCAACAAAGCGGATATTTATAGCCAGTATCACTTTATGCACTGAGCACATCTGCCCCTACCTCAACAAAGCCAGGTTCTGAGGTTTATTACACCTTAAATAAAAGGTCAGATCTAGACTTATAAAACCTGGGGACTTTTATCAGATGGTGCTTGTGCATGGCAGGGCAATGTCACACCCTGAACTGCCAGATACAGCAGCTTCTCTGGCTATCCAGGATGGGCAGAAACCCTCTACTGTATAATTCCCATGGGGCAATAAATAGGATCTTTTTCGTATGATTGTTCAAGCCTAACAGCTTTAAACACACACCGTCCCTCCCCACAGTGCCCAAAAACGTAAACCTGCTTGTAACCCACTACAGAATTCACATGTTGCCTGTTTAACCAGGTTGTTGGCTCAGTAGCAGCATGACCTTGCTCAGAAGAATTTTAAGATGTGGCTAGAAAGCAAGTTGTTGGCATCACCATTTATCAGTGGGCCCAGGTTCAGGGGCTTCACAGGCTGGCCAGACCCTGAAATGCCAGCAGATTTGGAGATATTGTTGAGTTTTCATTGGTGAAGGAGGTGCAAGAGGCACCAGGCACATTGATGACAGACCTGAAACTAAAAGCACAGCTTTGAAAGCACAAGAGTGCAGGGCTGGTTGGAAATTTTATCCATTTGGGCATTTATCACACTCCTAGTTGGTAGCTGGCAGGTTGTCAGCAAAATACAGAAGCACATAGTGGATTATTTTCAACCAGCTTATTTTTGCAGTCAGGAGAGGACAAGCTTGACAATTAACAGCAATCATGTTCAGAACAGATACCAGCAAATTAACTCTATTTTTCTTCCTTGCCATGCCTTGCCTCCTAAGGTCTGTGGATACAAGCAAACAATAAAGTGGATGCTGAAGGGAAAAACCCAAGGCCTCATTTACAAAGCAGTCAAGAGATCCATAGGAAAGGGAGGATAAAATAATATTGCAAGCTAACTACAGCAGGGAAATAGCACGAGCCTTAGCAATGCTGCTGATTACAGGGAATTCATTTATAAATTATGAGCTCTTGGAAGTCTGCTTTTTTTCTCAGTGGATTTTTGGTTTCTCAGTCTTTTATTTTATGTTTAAATGCCTTTCCCTCCCACCCCCACCCCCCCTTTTCAGTGTTACTTCACAGCCAGGTTTGGTCAGTTATTCTAGCTGATCTGTAGCTAAGTGTTTAGAGCTCCACAGAAAAACTCTTCATTTAATTTGGGGACAGGATGGAGGGAGCCATAACAGGGAAAGAGGACAGGGGAGCTGGAATTTATTCCTTACCATAAGGCCTTGCAGAAGGGTCTCACAAGCTTTAAAAGGAGACACAACCACAGCTGTGCAACACAACAAATACAGGCTTTGTTCCACTGGCTCAAAAGACTGATCAGCTCCTGCTCATCAGTTCAACTACACAACTCTTCAGCTCTCAAGGTCTACCTACCCCAAATGCCCCAATACCCAGCATTAGAGCCTGAAATGTTTAAGGGCTGTCAGACAGTGCTAAAAACAGCTGCAGCATTAACACTGTCCATTCCTGACAGACCAAGCAGGGTGGCAAGTCTTAGAAAAATCAATGAGACTGCAGTCCAAAGAACAACTTTCAATGTAAATTATCAAACAAGACACTGTTCTTTGACTTTATTTTCAGCTGACAGACTTCCAGACCTCTGGTCATTTCCCCAGCAAGGGTTTCATACTCCTGCTTTACAATCTTTTCAAAGCTTAGGCAAACAGCTATTCCATATTACTACCAACATCCATTCCTGGCACGCAGCTCTTTTCAGTACTGTATTTGCAGTAAAAAAGAAAAAAAAATAAAAAGCAACATTATGCACAATGAATCTCCTTGTGACCTTTAGTGTAAACTTCCCACAGCAAGAACAACACCCGAGCTCTCTTGGCACGGGATCCAGCTACCCTGCCCTTTAGGCTTCCATCATTTATCAGCATAGGAGGCTGTCAGCCTCCTGCCTGACAGGCACTGGCTCAGCAAAGGGAAGAGGTGGCAGTTTACCTGAAGAAAATAATAGCATATGGCTGAGTATCTTGGCAGGAGGGAAAAAAATCTACATAGTAAAATTATCCTAATGAAAAATTGGAAATACTCTCTGAGCAGAGGCACTCTGACAGAAGACCAGAGAGATCCTTATTGTCACCCAGGAGAAGCATACCCTTGAGAGCAGTTTGGGTGGGGGAACTGGAAAAGCATATCAAGAGAAAGAATAAGACTATGTTTAATGCATCAAGATATTTCAACCCATAAACACCTCCTATCCCCCTTTCACTCCTGCTCTCCCTCTCCCAAAGAATCTGAATTTCAGCATGAACTTTAAGAAAGAGGAGCCATAACATTGTTCTTCAAGGCAAAAATGTTCTTCCCTTTCTTGTCCTTTTTTATATCTGTATATAAACCCAAAGGCTACTTTTCATATTTATTCAGGGAGCAAAGGCAGGAATCCTTTCCACAGCAAATCACCTGGAGCACCTCACACCATCTCACAAAGGCTGCATCAGACTGGAGAGCGATTCATGCTTTTCCTTTTTTAATTCACATTTCACAATACTTTACAACACAAACCCAGAACTCCTTGACATATGCTTCATACTCAAAAGGTTAAATCATTTCCTTTATGAAGATGTTTGGGGTGTGAAGAAAATAAATGGGTACAATAAAAATAAATCAGCTCTTGCTTCCCTGGTTAATGCATGTAACCTTGTCTATTGCCTCATTCAAACTCCATCCCCACAAAAAACTCTGGAGAGCAGAGAGAGAAACTTAAAATAAAAAATGACAGTGGAGAGCGGAAGGGGAGAGGAAAGGAAGGAAGATGAGTTTTCAGATGAGTTCTGAAGACAGATGGGGAGCAATTGAGGCACAGAGATTCATTGTTCTTGCAGAAATAGCTCTGAACAGATTATTAAAAGCAGCCCATCTTCTACTGTCACACTGATCCACAGGAGTCTTTCCTAGAAAATCCAGCAGCTTTCTTCCCCATTCCCAGCTCACAGCTTTCTGAAATCAGTTCCACAAGTAACCACATCCTTTCCCTTGAGATCTTCTCTTCCCTTTTGTCCCTGCCTTCTTCTGGCCACAGATGTAAGGGTGAACTCAACCTGCCCTATGCCACTCCTTCACTGTCTGGCAGTACAAGTCCCAGAGCTTCTCCACTTTTATCCAGGACACTGGCTGGCGATTTAACAAGGTTAGCAGATACTGAAGCTTTTTCCAGTGCTCAGATGCACTCTTGGATTATAAGAACATATGCAACAACTTTTAATTCTTTGCATAATTTATCACAATAGATTTCACTCCTAAAGCAAACTAACACAAGGCTCAGAATTGCTTGACTAAGCACAGCAGCCTCCAACTTGATCACTGAATCTTCCCTCAGATGCATGAAAGTCTCAGATACATTTTGCATATCTGTGTTGTCCATCTTTGCTAAAACTAAACACAGTTTCTCCTTAACTGGAAGTAGGGCTTTGATGGATTGCAGAAAAAAAATACAGATAATCAGAGCTCTAGAGATAAGACTTGGAAAATGCAGTGCCCAGCAAGACTGTAGATGCTTCAAAGAAAGACATCCACCTTGCTTGATGAATTCATTCCTAAGATACAGGCTTTGCTCAGATTCTTGATCAGCTGCTCCATCAACCTGATTCTGCCAACCAGGGTCTTGACACTCCTATATAAATTATGGTCTAGGCAATGAATTTGTTCTTGCTATGCCTTCAAACATCCTGAGAGGGAAACAAAAGCTGTGCTTACAAGTTGCTGAACTTATCCCTCCCTGTACCCTATGCTGTGCTTAGCCACTGGAACACCTCTATAAATTACACTTAGTGGAACGAGACCGTGTATAACTATGACAATTTATTAATAGGGGATTTTAAAGTGACTTTCACTTGTTATGTGTGCGACACCCAGACTTATTTCAGTCTTGCTGATGGAGGGCTACCTTCCTGAAAAGATTTAAAGCCTTTCAGATAAGATTTTCTTTTAACACAAAGGAGCAGAGCAAAGGAGACATCCCTCCATTTCCTGCCCAGCCACACTGATTATGATATATGGCAGGTGGTAAAAAATAATTTCTAAGAATATCGAGTATGTTTTTGCTCAGGTCCTCACTTGAGAGTTCATTGCCTGCCCAGTGGCAATTGATTTGACAGATTCCAATTCAAGCAGCAGACTGCCATGTTACCCTGGCATTTCACATGCCTTGTATGGTCCCTTAGGTCAAAAACAAAGTCCTTTTTGGATGTTCCAGAATACAGTTAAGAGGCAACTGGCAAGTCTCAACAGCTTCAGGGCATCTTTGCTTGTAACATCTAAGCACTGCCTTAGGTATTTACTTAGTATCATTTCATAACAATTTCAGGAATGTTCTATGGAGTTTTAAAGCTCTCTGAGGAATTTTATCTTTACAATTGAATAGCAAGTTTTACCAAAAGATCTAGGGCTCAAGGTTTGGCACCATGAATGGTGCCCTACAACAGCCCTGGCATGCAGCTATGTACTACTAACTCATGCAGAAACAAAGGCACAGGATATGAAAGACCTACTTCAAATATTGCTCCCTAAAATAAAGGGCTTAAATCCTGTCAAGGCGTTCGGGTATGCCAAGAGTGGCCTATAGAATCACAAAGGAATTGCCCCAGAGGCAGAAATACCATCCATATTTCTAGTCTCTGTCCAAGGCACTGACTTCTCCCATCACTGGATGTGTGACAGAGAGGATAAACAGAACCATTGACATGTCCAGACTAACCCCTCAGACATCCAAGACTTAGACCCTTTCAGGATACATCTCTGAAATAACACATTAAAAAGAAATTTCAGCACTAGAATATCAATTAGTTCCATATTTTCCAGAGCTGCATTAGTCTAGGGAAGAACCCACCTAGGCAATCAAGCTGTGGAGGCTGGTGATCATCAACCATCCTCATGACTAAGTTTCATACATGGTACCAGAGAAGAACAAGCTGTGTGATGGATGATTTCTCTTGCATGAAAATACATCTTACTTGTGCTACTGGTTGCTCCTGGTGCCATGTAGCTGCAGCTGCACTCCTGTACTTTGTGACCCTCCCTGCCTCATGTCATCCACAGCTGTCACAGCATTACTGATGCCTGACCACAATCAAACCTCATCCTGCTTTTCCCCAGAGCAGGTAGCACAGAACCCTGACTTTCAGTGTCAGCCTCCACTTGCACAGCATTCCCCACATAACCTCTTGGCTAAACATCACGCTATATTCCTCTGGTTCTAGACCTCTCCTTTCCCTCATCAACACCCTTCTCCAGTAGGAAGGTCTGAAACAAAAAAAACTTAATTTGTGACATCTCCCATTTCCAGAGACACTGTTGTGAGCACATGGAAAGGCTTTTGTAGCTTTCCCCAAGACTGGTGGTGTGGTTGTCAGTGAGAAGAGACACTATGAAGAGAAGCTGAGTCATTTAATATGTAAGTGGGAGGACAGATGCAGAGAGCAACTCTCCAGGCCAGTGCCGGTTCTGGGAAGAAAGCCACAAACAAAAGCCTAACAGCTCATAGACATCTCCCTGCCCTGTGAAAGCCAGCAAAGCTACGTGCTACAACATTTCATTATCACACAAGGAGGCCCTCAGACTTTTCCTCAAGACTATCCTTAATTTGTAACAGGCAAAAATAAAAGTATCTTCTTTCACAATAGGAAGTATTTGCCACACTTGGCTGCAGAAAATCACCCCAGCTGTTAGATACAGGCCCAGAGGAAAAAAACTATTGGTAAGCATCTATTAATTCTTCCATTGATGTCTCAACAATCTCTGCTTATGTTCCCATTTTTCAGGGAAAATCATACAGAAATTTAACCAGAACAACAAAATCAGTTATTCTCTCTGGGACTATTCAGATGCCAACTTGGTACCCTGGAGGGGTTGGTGAGTGATGAGAGAAAGAAAAGAAGAGGCAGAAGGATGGAAGAAGACCAAGAAGGGAAGAGCTAGAAGTCATCTGCAAACTTTCATTAATGACATTGAAAAGTAGCATCTCTTCCTGAAAACCTGATAAAACATTGTAGATGCTGCTTTCAAAGGGATCTGGTTTTGTCAGAACTCTTTAAAACTTCAGCACAAATATATGAAAATAGAAATCTAGGCCTCTTGCCTCAAAGATAGAAAAAAAAATGATAAATGAAGACTGAATACATCAGTAAAGAGGAGATTCAGATTAATATGAATTGACTGCTGCTCACTTGAAAGATCCATCCACCCAAAATTTGTTTGAACCAATATATTTTTACAACCAGTAGCTTGACAAATTTACCTGGGGATTTGAGGTTTTCAGGCTAAGTGCAGTCCTTAAGATAGAAATTTTCCTTGTCCTGGCAAATTAGCTCTTGTGGAAATTATTGAATCCTTCACTGCTTTTCTAAAGTCGTTCCGTGCTGAAAATACCAGTAATGGATTAAATACCATCTCATGAACAGCCATAAAAATAGCTGGGAAAAGCAAGTTAAAGTTGTGTGTGTCTGCCAGAAATCCTGTTATCTGGCACCACTCAGCTGAGATCATCATTTGCCTCAGGAGTTACTCCAGGCTTGTTTGGCTCCACAGGTACAGAGCATTTCAATATGGAGATAAAATAGTATTTTTCCTGGCTTTTTTTTAAATCTTGTTTTATTATTGACCTTGATGAACTTGGAAAACAAAGGTCACACACTGCTTCATATCACCAAGTTACATAGAAAATCCTTCCAAAAAACAAAAATCACCAAAAATACTATGAAGTTATAACAAGTCTCTTGGAGTGGATTTTTTGGGGACTGTTTTTTTGTTGCTGTTGCTCCCCCTATCCCTGTAAGATTCCTTTCCCCTAAGAATTCTCATTTCTCACATATTCATGTACCACCAGGCTCAGTCCTGACCACATTCACAGAGCCATCTCTGCCACCTCCTCCTCCTGAACACTGACTCTCCACTCTCAATTGCACACCCTAAACTGAGTCAAAATAGCAACTACTTTTTTCTGCCATGAGCTCACAGAATTTCAAAGAACTTCTCCAAAGTCATGGACTAACCAGAACATAAAGTAACACCTCTAGGAGTGTGAGGTCAGTGGACCAGCATAACCCTTTACACACTTGCAGCAGAGCCAGGCAATGGCTACTTCATTTGCTGCCTGAGGACCCTTCATAAGTGGGACCCATATCAGTAGGTGAACTCTCTGCAAGTTCATCTTCACACAAAGACTCACATTTGTAGATCGGGTTTTTTCTGCAGCATAACATTTTAAGCACCTCTATAAGTTCTTGAAATGTATAGACCAGGGTGCAAGGTAGTTACTTTGGCATCATTTTACCTATTCTTGGAAAACAACAGTCTGTCTTCTAACAGCATAAACTGAAGAATGCCTGTGTCTCATGTAGCCAAACACAAAAGCCACCAGGACGAAAAGGAAAAGATCATTAAAGCAACCTTCAGCTTTGCTGTGGGCAAAGCCTTTCATACAGCTTTCTAAAACACCACTCTTCCAAGGAGTTTATTTTATGTCACTAACCACTCCAAACACATGCATGGACAGCACATGTGAAGCAAAATATCCATGTGGCAATCCTTATACCCAAATGGAGAGGGCTTTGCAGATGCCTGTTCCAAGGAGAGGGGCTGGCTGCTGGGCAGGTCCATTGCTGACCTCTCATGGTGGGAGCCAGACTTACATGGCCAGGGACAGTCCCCAGGACAAGGTGGAAGGATCCCCTGCTCCCACATCTGTCACTCCTGAAGTTAACAAGCAATTCCTGAACTGTTTATCTCGGTACACGCAATAATCAGTGACAAATTCAGGGTGGAAAACCCAATCGGGAGTAAAACTTTGCTTTAATCCGAGCAACTCACCTTCACAGAGAGCAGTTTGAACAAAATCTTGAACTATATGGGTAGGATGAGACTGACTTGAAAATGGAATTGAGGTTCCCACCTTATACTCAGCTCTCATCTGACCACAGTGAGTATGTTCCCAACACACCAGTGCCCAGTTAGAGCACAGGGGGACTTTACTGTCAAACCTTCTGCCTGCTCAAGTTCCATATTTTCAGTATTGCAGCTACTGAAACCTTCTGTCCCAGCAACCACAATGGCCTCAGGAGCTCCAGTTCAGACATGAACACTCAAACTGGGATCCACTATGACTGATAATCACACATGGCCATAATCAGTGTTTCCTCACTGAAGAACAGCCACCCCAGAAATCTTGAAAGGGGAAATACTCTGAAGGCACTGGGCAGAGGGTAAGGCATTTCAGACCCACATTCCCTCCACACCCTGTTGTTCCCCCCACAAAAGTCATGGGCTCTAACATAACATTTCTTTCAGCAAGTGTCAGGAGAAGGAACTTCCATGACTCATCAGCTGCTGTTTTAGCCTGCAAGGGACTATAAATTACACTAATTAGAACATGGTATTTTTCTTGCAGTTATACAAAACACTGTCTCTTCCTGCGACATCCAAGAGCAGAGCCATCAAGCAGGAGCGTGCTCTGTACATGTTTTAACTAGAATCCACAATTCACTTGCATGAAAATCCTCCTAGCAGCAAATTGGTGAGAGCTGGCAGAGCGCATCAAGGAAGCTGTGCTGAATTATGAGAAGAGGGAGAGTAAATTAGTGGCCAATCAAACCTGTCCAACCAGAAAGAGTCATTCCTTACTGTCAGGGACTACAGCACCAGTATCACTTCCACTCTGAGCAGAAAAAAATAAGTGATTTATGAGGTCTTCAGTCACTCACACCATCAGTCCATGCGAATAATAAGTTTAGCACTTGTGACTGTTTTCTGGGAGCAGCTTATTTGCATTTAGCCACATGCACAATCTTAGACAAGCCAAACTGAAAAGCCTGGCTATAAGCTGTCACTTCAGCTTTCAAGCCTGAATTAGCCCAGCAAAGTAAAAGCAGAGATTTATTCAGAGCCCAACATCCTAAATCTGGCAATTACAACAGGCTCCTGCAGAGCCATTGCCCTGATTCACCTTCCAGCACGATTCCTTCAGGGCCAGATACAAAAAGGGGTTTTCTGCTGTGCTCCTAGACCATGGCAGTGCACTGTGGAGCCCTAATCTATACATCCTCCAAGGTGGGCACGTATGAAAACAATGTGCCTATAGAATAACTGTACTCACTAGGAGGGAGCTGCCCTAAAGCAGAGCTGCTTCTTGCAGTGCCCCATTCATCACAACAGTTTGAAGGCTTTGGTTGCTTTTGCCTCTTCAAGAAGGGAGGGATTTGCCTGACCTGTGAAGGTTGATGAAACTCAGTTCCCCACTGATGGCACAGCTGAGCCAAGAGTAAATTGCAGGTGGATCTAAAGCAAGGAGAGACACCACTAGCCATGGCCAACAAGTTACCAGCTAGATCTACATTTTTTTTTCCATCAGAAAGCTGTCTTTCCTCCTGGAAAGACAATGGCCTTCCTCAAAGAAGGACTCCCTGGTGTTTTACAGCTTTTTTTAAGAGTTTAGTGAGTTCAACACTAGTTATTTTATTGATTTTTCATAAAAATCTCATGTACCACTGCCTAGAAGCAATAGAATATCTACATTTTGTATTGTCACCAATTGTTGCTTCTCAAGAGTTTGAAAAACCTTGAAAAAGAATAAAACTTTTTTCTTAATAAAGAATACCATCTTGATTGCAAAGCCAACACACTCAGAGCCTGAGACAGGACTATGCCTCCCTCCAGAAACTCACGACACAAACTCTCCAGCAACATCCTCCGCTTGAGCCTTGCACAGAGCCTGCAGGCCAGGGGCTGGAGGGGAACGGCCCTCAGATTAATGCTGTGCTAAGAAATAAAAACCTTTGGCACCAGGAAAACCCAAAGGAGCCTTTCCCCAGCTGTCTGGAGCTGGTGCCTGCAGGGGTCCCTCGTTCTGCTCCCTGCAAGCCACCACCATCGCAGCCAAAAGCAGCTGGAGAGTGAGAGCTCCAGGGCAGCTGTTACAACAGCCCCCCCTCCTCTCCCACCAGAGCGGGGGCAAGAGATGGACCCAGCTGCTGCAGATGCCTCCCCCGGGACTGGCCCCACAAGCTCTGGCTCCCTGCCCCACCGCCGCAGGGATGTGGGAGCTCCTCACCTGCACGCCACCTCCACAGGGAAGGAGCAGCCACAGCTCCCTTTCTGCTGGAGTTAGCAACTGGAGGAGCCCAGCAGTATCTGGCGGACATCTGGCCACTTGGATTTCCAGACAATGACTCATACACACATCCTGGGACAGCAGAACCTGCGGCCTTGAGAAGGGATATTGCCAAAGGTCCTGCTTTCTCTTGATTGCACAAGCTTTAATTGGCACCTGAGCCTCGTTGAGGCCAGAGAAGCAAGGGACTAGTTTGGGTATTACAGTCAGCCCTGCCAAAAACAGCCCCTCTGACAAGGCAGCAATGCACAGCAAGGGGAACCAGACAAGGATCTGCAGGGGGATTTGAATAAGCAGCTCCACAGCCTAGGGCATTACCAAGGGAGCAACATCCCTGAGTTATAAAACAAAGTCCTTAAACAGAGGAAAGGATTCAGAAAGTGTATTTCTGCTGTCTGCCATGAGCCACAGCCCAGGTGCAACACAGCCAAATCTCCTGACCAAAAGAAGTCACCAGCACCCTGGCCTGGGTCAGCAGGGAGCAGGTTCTTGCCCTTCACACTTCACTAACACAACACAGTTGCCCATGAGCTATCAAAGTTTGAAGAGCCCTAATCTACAATAACACTTCTCGGGCAGGGCATTGTGAAAGACAAATAGGACACCACGAGGAGCTGGAAATATCATTCCTTTAAGTACAGAAAATGTTGCTATTCCACAGCTGGCCAAGATCTACATCATCTTTTTGAAGCATGTACAAACATAACTGGGCCCAGCATTTTCTCTCTGGGGATTTTTAAATCTTAACTTCACAGTAAACATAATTTTAAAAAAAGGAAAAATTTTTTGTTTCTGTCAAGGTATCATCACCCCAAAGAAACAGAGATATGTAGTCTAGAAGGTCAGAGGACAGAAAAGCTAGAGTTACAACCAGGCAAAGCCACCTAAAACCCATGCAATATTTTCCTGTCTACAGACCCACTGCTCCTCAAACTCAGAGACTTTCAGCCATTACCAGCAGAGCCTCTCTGCTCCCATGGTCCATCCCAAAAAGGATAAAGCACATACAACTCCTTGCTGCCCCGCAACCCCGCCCTGCTCTTACAAGAGAGCACAGGTCTCCTCTGTGTGAGGCTCGCTCAGTAAAACAGACAGCATATGGCATCCCACGATCAGCCTTATGATCTCATCTTGTCTGACTGCTATTTTTACAGCTTGCTATTAATAAGCATAAAGAAGGAATTTGAGGTGCTGTCACGTTGGATATTCACACACTTCCAGCCCAGATGGTGCATTATCAGGATTATAGATTGCCAGGCAGAGGAGCACACAGAGAGGAGCCACATACAGCTGCATACGAGCTCTAGTCCTCATTCCCAGGGCACAGGTGAGTTAGGAGAGCAAAGCAACAGTCCTATCCCCAAGCTAAAAAAGGAAAAGGACCTATTAGCAAAACCACAGTAATAATCCTACCTTGGCAAACTGAGGCAGGATTAACCACAATTTGCAGGTCCCACCAGACTCAGCAAACAAAAAAGGCTTCTGAACGGCTGGGTGGGTACATGTAGTCTCTGGGGTGGGGCATCAGCTCAACAGCTGAACTCCAGCATCAGCTCAACAGCTGAACTCCATTATTTTCATCATTTCCACTCACCTAACCAGGTTTCACCTTCTCACCATTTAGCAGAGAGGAGCCACCTGTGGGCAGGCTCACCTGTGACCCACTCTCACCCTCCTCAGACCTACACAAAGTCCTCACTCTCTTCAGATCCCCTCCAACAGTAAACACCAAAGCTGGGTTCAGGTGATAAACAGTGTAAGCTTCAGACTTCACAGCGTGGCTGGGGGAGAAATCTGCTGCTGAGACCCAAGAGCAGGTCTGACTCATTGTTCCACGGGCTGAATAGACTCGTGCTATATAAAGGACATGAAAACATCTGTAACACTAATGCCCAGAAGCAGCTGCATCCATGCCATTATTCAGGGTGTTGTCTAGAATCATGATATCATAGAAGGGTTTGGGCTAGAAGGGACTTTAAAGATAATATAGTTCCAAGCCCCCCGCCATGGGCTGGAAACCTTCCACTAGAGCACCAAGGTCAGATCATCAGATGAGTTCACATTTCAGTCATCAAATTCTTCCAGCTTAGATGGACACTGAAGTCCCTGGGGGCATTGCAGCTCTACCTTGACTGGTTTTCCCATTATCCCTCTTCCTGCAAAGACTGTCCCAAGAGGAACTGCAACAAGTTCCTTTTGACCAGGGAACACAACCAGTCTCCTTTCTGACCTCCTTACCCACCTATGTTGCAGTGATCAGCCCTGCTGGCATCACATGCTCCAGTGTTTTGACCTGCAGATATAAAGAACAAAATCTCTTTGAAGTCAGCTATACACAGAGAAGAATTAAAGGGGGAACCACCCTCCAACACACGCCAGGCAGCACACAACTTAATGAGGCAGCAGCTTCTGGCAGCCTGACAGGAGTGGAGGATGCACACAGACCACCGAGGCATTGGGGTGGTTTCCACCCAGATAAGCAAACCCAGCCTGTAGGCCAACCTGTGGCTGCAGAAAAGGCTTCATGCATGTTTCACACAACTTTGACAGAAACATGGATGTGGGAACAGAGTTATGAGGAAGGATGATCACAGACGACAACTAGAAATAAGCATCTTAAAGATGGGAAAACTTCCCCCTGCCCTAACTGCAAAAGGCTGGGGAGAGAAAAAGTGAAGAAACAGGTCAGAGAAGGCAAAGTGTAAGAAAAAGGCAGGAGGAAGAACAGGGAGAAGGGTTTAAGGTCATATATAAAGAGGAATGAGGCTGGCTGAGAAAAGCAGTGGGAATCGGCTGTTCCAAGCAGTCCAAAAATATTGTCCAGCTGTGCACAGCCCCAGGGCCAGAGGCCAAGGCTGGGTGCCTGGCTGTGAGAGGAGGGGGAGATGTGGCTGGAGTGGGAGAGGAGGGGCTGAGAGGCTGCCAGCACCTACAAGAGCTTTACAGACCTCATAAAACAAACCAGGCTCCAGCTGTTCACTGTGCTCAGCTCAACACACACGGATGCCCCAGGTGGTTTCTGCACAGTCAAGCACTGGGGCACAATGGAGATGGGTGAACCCCTCACTCCTGGAAGGCCAAGGTGCAGCACAGCCACCAAGAGCACGTGTGTGTGTCTGTGTGTCACCACCTGCCCTGGAAGTGGCAGTGGAGGCTGGAAGGACCTCTTGTCTGTAACGCCTCTCTCTGACCCTTACCCAGCCACGTGTGCCACTGATTTATTTCACCCCACCAGGGATGTCACTGTAGCGATGCCTTCAAACCCAGCAGCTTTCTGCTGCACGCAACATACTCTGCAATTCACTCTAATGACAAGGCAAGTTTGGGAGGGGGCCTGTAATGGTTTGGTTTGTGTTTGAATTAAAAAGGGGGTGGTTTTCTTAAACAGGTTCAGGGTTGCCTCTTTGTCACATTTGGCTGATCCTGCCCAAATCCCACTAACTTCCAGAGGAGCAGAGGGACTCTGGCACCTTGCAGGACAGGACTGCATGGCTGCTCAACCCCAGCTTTGGGGGATTTATGTCCCGTGCCTCTTCCTTCTGGTTAGTAAAGTGTCTCTGCATCCTCTTCAGCCAGTTACCAGGCTGGAGCTGAAGCAATAGTTTCATCCCCATGTAACCCTAGCTCTGCTTGCTCTGAGACACAGTAAGGTTTGGGCTGGTCTTGTGAGGTAGCCATGTAATGTCCATTCCCATTTTGGGCAGAGAGAAAGGAGCGGGAGGTGGGAATATGGCAAAACCACGCCCTGCTCCTGACATTTTGGTCAACCGGTAAACCACCAGGAAAACCGAGGAGGGAACAGGATGCTCTTGACTAGAAGCTTCTGGATGAGTTTTGGCTACACAGGACAGCTCAGAGAGTCAGTGAGTGGGGAGGAGACAGTGCGGAGAGGAACAGGAGTTATAGAATCATTAGGTTGAAAAAGACGTCTAAGATCATGGAGTCCCACTATGGCATGTCCCCATCTACACTATCTTTTAAATCCCTCCAGGGTTGGTGACTCCACTACCCTGACCACTACTCTGTTCCAATGCTTGACAGCCCTTTCTGTGAAGAAATCTATCCTAATATCCAATCTAAACCTCGCCTGGCACAGCCTGATGAATGATGAAAGGCTTGCCAAAACTGGGTCCGCAGGATAACCCTATTCCAGCTACCCACCCTTGAAGGAAGGAGCACCTTGAGGTCGCACAGCGCTTCCATCTCCTTTCCATGTCCTGCCTGGCCATGGGGGACCTGCAGCCAGGAGAGAGGGGCTCCCAGCCCTCAGCTGGCTCCCTCCCAGGACCATCTCCTGCTCTCACCCAGCTGGAAATCACACCGGGGAGGGAGCTTGGATTTGAAAACAGAAAGGAGCGTCTTACTGTGTCATTGTTCAGTGGGTAATTGCTTCCTTTCTTTCCCTCACTCCTGGTAAAACCAGGGGCAAATCCTTCTAGCTGGAGGCAGCCCCCTCCAGGCTGCCGCTTAAGTCTTTAAGAAAGACTTTCCAAAGAAATAATTGCTGCTTTTCTACTTCACAGCCTTAACGAATATCTTTCGACCTCATTTCAACACTTAGTGGGTTTTATTCAGGTGATGAAGGGATTGTCTTTCTTTATTTTAGCTCCTGCACTCTTTTCTCTTTTCCCCTATTCTGATTCTTTTTCCTCTTTCAGTCCCCAAAAGGACACACAAGTTTTAAGCTCAATTCAGAGCTATTCTTAGGAGTCAATGTTGTGCAAATTTGAAATTATTTCCAGCAGTGATGTTTAACTCTGAAAAATAAGGTGCTTTGGATCAAATGAAATAAAAATTTTAAGTAAGAAGTATTAGTTTATCCCCAATATATCCTCAGTTAATGCTGACTAAAATTTAAATCATTGCTCTCAAAGGACAAAATTGTCCATCAGATTCCCTTCTAAGGCCTTTAACATCTCAGGGCTCATCAGTTCAACGCAGCCATCATAATATGGGGAAATCTCAGAGAAAAATGGATTTAATAAAACAAATGTGGTTTCAGTGGATGGTCTCACTGTAGCAGCACTGACACAAGCTTCTGTTTCACACATGAAAGAACTGCACATTTGTATTCAGGGAGGATTGCAGAAGTGAAGATCAAGGAATATGCAGCCCTTATCTCCTTGGGAGAAGAAACAGGAGGTGGTGAGCTGTGAAGTAGGACTGGAGGCCGTTCACCACAGTCAGCCACAGGGGAGCTGAACCCTTCTGTACTTCTAAGAAAACCCTTGCATTAGCACATTATACCTTTAGTCTCCCAGTCGAAGTATATATTCAATGTCTGGATTTTCCCCCAAATTTCTTCCCCAGTCTCCAGGAGGCCAGGACTTTTTTCTTGCTGGAAAACACTGGATGATTCCATTTATTACAGCCTCTGCCTGCCTGGTGGGCTGGGAACTCGTGGGGTGCTTTGCAGAGAAAAGAAGGCTGAGAGACAGTTCCTTCCTGATGAGAGAGGCAAGGAGCGAGAGATCCAGGCTGGACTAAAACAAGAAGAAAGTGCAGTGCAGACATGCTGTTTCGTTTTGCTGCAGAGGCACATGGGCTTTAACCTGCTATCTCAGGGCACAGTTTCGACGGACCCTTCACCAGAGGAAAGAAGTTGAAAATGGAGATGAGATAATCACAAGGATGCTTAAAAGAATGGCTGTGCTGACAATGTCCATCACGACCTGTTTTTAGGACTGTCTTGTCATATGACAAATAAGGACTGGCATAGTGACACCTGACATTTGGGGGGTTTGGGGGACCCCATATGACATAAATGTGAGAAAATGCTTGAGACACATATTCCATACAGTGTAAGTAACCTAAAATCACAGAGGCACTGAAGACTGAAAGGGAGAGAGACCCATTGGTGGGTTGTCCCTTGACAACCACGGCAATCCAGCACACTGGCCATCTGTCCCAGTTTTTTCCCAAAGCAGTCATGAAGTGCTACACGCTGTCAAGTGCTGAGCAAGAGCACCTTGGGCTCAGGAACCCGAATGTTGGCTAAAGCCCACGTGAAAAGCAGGAAAAAACCCATGCGGATTCTTTACAGAGCTGAAGAAAACATCTGAACCCTTTCCAGCCAATACACAAGTTCAGAGTCAAGCAAATATTTCCCAACACCTCAGTCTGTCACTTTGGTTGTGCCTCCTTATCGACTGTGGATTGGCCAAGTTACATTCCTTCTGCTCTCCTAAAGGACAGGAATAAATCACACATGAATGGTTTGAATGCCTGAGCCTTAAGCTTTTGCTTAAAGTTAAGCATGTGTTTAAGTGATTTGCTGGTGAATTTAAACTCTGGAGCATTTTGCTGAATGGAGCCTAATGAGATAGTCCCAGTTGAATAGTCAGATTTGTAGAACAGCTGAGGAAAAAAAATCTTAAATAAATCACATTATTTCAGAAGTTCAGAAAAGTACTAATTTTTTTTATGCTTCAGGTACAGTTTTGCAGGGAGGGTGGTCTGATTTTATCAAATGAACTCATCGTCCTTACATAAATGGGCAATTTATACTTGTGAATTGCACCGTCCCTTTCTCTCCTCCCTCTCCAATACACAACCATAGATAAGCTTCTTCTGAATGAATGTATTGGCAGAACAAAAGATTCCTTGTGAACAATACATTTATTGTTCCCGTTTTAAAAAATAAATATTTTTTCTACAAACATTAAAATTGAGCCGAGTGTTGGAGGGAGGGAATGTAAAGGGATTTGTTTTCCTGCCATCACACCTTCTCAAATTAACATTATTGCTAAACAAAGACACATCAGAAGACACTTTTAATTAAATTGATTTATGGGATAAGTCAATGGATTTCTGCCAGTTTACACCAGCAGAGAATTTGACCCTAGGTGATTCTGTGTGTGGGAGATATTTGTACTTCTGATTTGGGGGCTTCAGGGGGATATATGAATTTTAGATAGTCAGTCTCTATGTGTGCTTATCAGGCAGCACAACCTTGAGGTGTCTTTAAAGGTTGATCACAGATTGTCCTTACTTCAGATTATTGTTTCTTTAAATAACAAGAACCTGAAAAAAAAGCCAACACTTGTGTATCTCTGGTGCATACACGCAAGTTGTGGGGGCTGAGGGTGGGGAAGTGTACAACTAGCTTGAAAATTGTTCTGATTGTGAGCAGTGTTGAGGAGACACCAGTCTGGAGATGCACATGAATGCTTTGCATGGGAACACCTCTGCATGCCTGCTCCTAGAAAATCAGATTCAGCCTTTGGAAGTTTTTCTTTTGGCTGAGCATCTCTTCACATCTGGCAACTTCTCTCACCCAGCCCTCTCCCCAGGACCCTCCTGTGTTTTCAAAAGAATAAGAGCGTATGATCCTCAGCAGCCCCTCCCTCCTCTCCACTTCAAGCCACTTTAGAAACCTCTGCCAAGAGCCTGTCTCACAGACTGTGGGTGAGACCAGATGTCCTCTCATCTTTATCTGTACATCTGCAGCCTGCAAGTCCTGGAACCTCCTCTTCTTTGTGCCACTGCAACGCAGATACTCATCTCGTCCCAGGCCCATGGGTTGAGAAAAATGTCAGGAAAATGCAACCTGCCAGCACTAACTGGGCTGACTGGTTGAGTCAAAGTAGAAATTAGAAAGAAGAGTGATAGCAGAAGGTCACACTAGCTGGTGTTTTGAGGAGATGGGATTTTCCCACAATGGCTCATTTCTAGATGGTAGCCCTGTCTAGCTTTTTCAGATAACATGAAATAAACTCCCATATAACAGATAATCCCAAATATAACAACTGCGTCTCAGCACAAGGAACACTCTTCATAGCTATCTTCTCTGTAGAGATTTTATTTTGATAGGACATAGTACAGTCATTGAGGAAAAAAAAAATTATTTAAACCAACATCATCTTCCTCAGGCAGCTGAAAGTTTGTTGGAGACTTACATAACAATTTATGACTACCAGTTGCGCAAACCATTCTTGCATTAAAGGAGGCCATCCATCATTCTAGGCACCGTTCCATCATATTAAAATTGAGAAGGCAACACCTATATCATGTATAAGTGTGGGCTGCTTATATGGTCATGAAGTAAAATATATGCAGACTTTCTCCTTCCTACCAGTAGTCTCCTCTCTCCTTAAATATTTCTTCCCCTCATACCTGGGAAAAAATCTGGGTCTTTGCATCACAAGTACTGTTCCAGCAATCCATGGGAAGAGGGCCACGACTCTGCTCTCTTTGTCACAGCCAGGGTCTCACTAAATGGTATAAAAGGAGACTTGGAAACCCCACTCTGCTTTATGTGATTTGTGTACCACAAAGCAGAGAGAGTCACAGTCTTCAGGGTTGTCACAGAACCCCAGGACATCCCCAGCACCTTCTCTTGACAAAACATGCATGCACCAGTCCAGGAGGAAGGAGACAACGCTGGGGAAGGTCTCTCTCTGAGAATGAAAGTCTCTGTTTCCTTTGTTGGTGTTTCTTCACTCCATTGTCCAGTTAACACGTCTCATCCACACAAAGAGGCAGCTTTGCTATTTTCTTGGAGTCTTTCCCAGCACACTGGCTGCAATTCTCTGCTCTGTTTTTGTTTCCTCGTTCTGAACCGATGATGTGCCCCCCTGGACTCCATCAGATATAACTTTTGTCACTCTATTTGATAGGAGTCTGAACCACGTGGTCCTTTGCCCCGCTGGAGTTAAAAGACCTCACAAGACCCACGCATACATGCACTTTGAGTTATACAACTTGATCAGAGTCATATACAGGAAGGAAAAAAAGGAAAGTGTCAGGGAGAAAAGTATAACTGTGTCCAGGACATACACATGCTATATATATATAATTATTTTATATATTATATGTGTTCTGAATTATATATACATCTTTAATATTGAGTGTGCAGCAGCTGAGGGACTGTTGTGCCCAGGTGAAGATCTCTGCTTGCCTATCCTATGCCAGGTCTGGAGCCCAGAGCCCAGCTGCTTTGAAGAGATCCACGTGAGGCTGCAGGTACAGGGATGAGGGTTTGGTAGATGCCCTTTCCTCCTGACAGACTTGTAGGGGTCAGGGAGCAGTGGGAACACTTCCCCCTAGGTAAGGCACTTCATGAAGCTCTGAGGAGGCCCTAGCCAGTTCTACAGTGCCTTTGCTTGCAAGGTTATTCCTAAGCCCGCTGAGGGTATTCTGGTACCTTGCATGTCCCTAAAATCTTCAGGGGGAAATGGTATTTTTGTTCATTTCCAGGCCAGGAGAGTTCAGTGCTGAGCAGTACCAGTGTTGTCTGAATACTGTTCATCCTTCACCCCAGACACTGCTGCATTTTCCCATATGTTCCTAAAGGATGATTTAGAGGTGATTTTTAACTGAAGATATCCAAAAGGAGTGAAGCATTGCTTTTGCTGAACTGAGTCAGGCTTAAATTATCCAGAGAGAACTTACTAACACCATTCTTATCAAGTATTTCAGTATGACATCTCTCCTGAAAATAAGATTCAGCCTTACTCTGAGCTTTACAAATTGCGTACTAATTTTCCTTTTTGCTTTACACCGCAGTAAGTAACTTTCTCTTTTACAGCTAAGTACTATAAAAGTTTTAATTTGATTTTTTTAAAAATGAAACATCAGACAGTGAAACTCCAAACACACTAAAATACTGAATTATGCAATAATGCTGGAGCCTCTTCCCTCTGTTTCTCCTAAATCAGCATCCAACGGGATGGGCACCATCCTGAAGCACGCTGAGTCTGGGACAGAAATGCCCTCTCCAACCAGAGCTTGACACAGGACGGTTCTGTCATGGTGTTTCCATCATCTTCACTTGCCGGAAACACTGTTGTAATTATCTTTTACATTTACACACACAGGCCCTTCATCTCCCAGGACCTCAGAGTCTTTTTGAAATTGGAAATTAAGAGATAAGCTCGCCCTCCCCCGTGGAAAGCAGCCCTCTCTGCCCTGGGTTTCTGCAGCTCATTAAAAGCTGTCAGCACCACACAGCCCTCCCAGCAGGGCACGAGGGATGAAGGAATACGTGCAGCTGAGACCCCAGACAGTATTTGTGGAGGAAGGGTGTAGTACTTGGTATGGATGCTATGGAACCTCAGAGAATGCTGAACCTTAAGTTGAGCAGAAAGCTCAACTTAAAATACAAGTTGTGTGTTTAAAAAAGAGTTAAAGAGTATGAATTTTTCGTTTGGAGCAAATGTTGTTCTTGGAATATATGAAACATCTATTACCAGACATCAATTTCTACCATATGGTACATGCATTACTTTTCCTTCTAAACAGACCTGCATTTGCAGGCTTGTACCTCACTCGCATCCAGTGTGCATATTGTGACAAAAAAGTCCACTTTGATGAAATGCATCAGTCTGGTGAGCTGAAGGTGTTCAGATGGTCATGTGGAAGTTCCCTGAAACTATCAGTTCTTGTAAAGTCTGTGCCTAATGTACTACAGCATGCAGCCTGCACTGTATCTGAGATGAGTGAACTTCTCCAGCCAAATTATCACTAGGATTAGGCAAACTAATTTAACTCAGATAAGTTCTTCAAATCTTTTCTAGAGCTCCAAGTAGGGTATCAATGAGGATTTACTTTGGCAGGTCTTCTCTTCTATCTCATGAGGCTATGTTGCAATGGAAAAGAAAGATTTCAAGATTCTTTTTCCTGGCAGTTAAAATAGTAGGGAGGCCTCTCAAATTCATTTCCAATTTACAGGTTGAGAACATGTGATCTGTGTGATCCGGTTGTCTTATATTTCTTACCCTCTACAAGAAAATGCCTTGCAACATTTTCAGTGCAGCTGGAAGCACAGACTGGTGGACTATGTGTCTTAGGATGCATCCAGTTTAACTTTGAAGGCATAAATGAAGAAGAGTAGAAGTGAAGCAGAGCATGAGTCATAAAAGTTCTGAAATCCGGGTCGGAGCAGGTGAAATACCCATCCAAATGTCTCTCTTAGTGCTTCAGTTGGGCTCAAATATACAGAAGAAAGTCTTGTGAGTTTTTCTCTGGATCATACCTCTGAATACACTCAGTCCTGCCTAGGACGCCCAATACACCAACATCTGATTGACAGTCTTGATGTGACCTCCTGAGGTTTAATTTCCTTCCTCCCTGACAGCAAGATCATAATTATTGAGGTATTAGCTGACAGGCACTGACTGATTAAATCTAAAATAAATACTAATTGCAGACACATCATTATAAAGAAGAGACAGTATCTGACTGTAGGTCAGGCACACTCATAGTTAAGGACAAACCCCAACTTGGTGATGAGTTTCATTTTCTTGCTCAGAGTGCAAGTCTGTAGTGAAGCCTGAAATTTAGCTGAAGGCATAAGCCTAGAAGTGTTCTATCACTAAACATATGCACATTTACCATACAGCACAGCTGAATGAGCTCTCAGGTCCAAGATGACACAAAACAGAAGTCCTTTGCTGCTCAACCCATCACCCACCACATCCCTCACATACTGATACAGGTCTATAAAGACAATATTCACTCTTCACAGTCTACCCCTGCTCAGCTCTACCTCTGTGCCAGGGTGGGTACAGGTACAGAGATAGAGCATCATTTAGTGTCAATTTTTAGACCTGTTTCCTCACCTCAGGTCTTGCTGTATCACTGTGACATCTTCTGTGGAAATGTCAAGAGGTCCCAATCAGGCATGAAAAAAATCCCAGCACCTCTGACAGCTTGCATCTGGGTTTGGCTCAGTTTTTTTCCTGAAGCTTTTTCTTGTCTTTCAGTATGGAGTTCAAGCCCATGTTCCCTTTTCCCGAAAACTGATCCAGCCACTTACGGGATTCTCAGTGAGATCATTCAGGAAATATTTCCAGTTGGAGGTCTTTGCTTGGGGATTTTTTTTTTATTTATTTTGTCCTGTGCTTGGCATCAGTCACAGGTGCTTTTCTTATTTTGGATGGAAAGGATATTAAGCAGTATTCCTAAAGGTCCTTTTGGCCTTTTTTTTTTTTAATTTGCCAAAAAAGCTTTTGATGGAACATCCTCCCCTGGCCCCCAGTCTGACAGGATTCCCTGACCTGCATAACGCTGTCCAGATTGAAGCATGAGAAACATTTCGAAAATGAACTATGCTGAAGTCTGGGAATTATTAGCTGCCAAGAAATCCCAAAAGCTTTTAAACCTTGTTTGCAGCTGCAGAGTAGGAAACCTAGGTGCTATTCATAGAGGAATTCAACAGGAACTGTAAATTCAAGGCAACTCGCTGCTAAAATGCAAAGGTAAAGAATTAAAACAGATTTAAGGAAAGAGCAACCCAAGCCATTACGATGCCAAAGTGACTGATTGAAAAGGAAGTTTGAAAAATTTGAGTATTCCTGGCTGGGATATAAAACTCAGATTGAGGTAAAGCAGCACATTCTCTAAAATCATGTGTCCTCTGCAGTCTGTTGTAGATCAAGGCTGAAAGAGAAGGCTGAGGAGCTTGTTAACACTCCAAGATGGAAGATTTTTGTTATGCACCTGGAACAGGGGAAGTGAGGGAGGCTTTGGAAAAAGACCAGACTCAGTCAATAATTGACCAAACCACCCCATCCTGGACGTGTTCAAGGCCAGGATGGATGGGGCCCTGAGCAACCTGTTCTAGTGGAAGGTGTCCCTGCCATGGCAGGGGGTTGGAACTGGATGATCTTTAAGGCCCATTCCAACCTAAACCATTCTATGAATAAACATCTTCATCAAGGAATCAAACACTTCTCCATTCCCAGTCATGACACTTTATTTGCTGTATCATCAGAAAACTGTTCCTTCACCATTAAAAAAAAAAAGGAAATTAGAGTGGATATTAGCTGGCTTCACAACTAAGAAGGGTTATGAAGAGCATTAGCACACAATCAAAAGTCACTGGATTATGTTGGCTGAATAGAAAGTGTTCACCAGACAAGAGGTGGCCACTGCCTGGGTGTCTTCTCCCAGCTGGGACTGTAAGGATGGGCACAACCACCACGTCGTGGAGAAGTGATTTTCATTTCCCAAGGAGGCAGAGCAGGAGTGTGGTGTGTTACAGCGGGTCAGATTTTGTCTTCCAATTCAGCCCTGTACCCTTGCTCAGTGAAAAACATGTGTTACCCTCTTTCCCTGCCCTCCTGGCTGCAGAAAAGTCAGCAGCCTCAGCCAGCAAGGGATTAAACCGTGAGCACCTTTTAGGGGAATGATCTCATCCTGAACAAAAGTTAAATAAAATAACTTGACAAATCACCGTTCCCCCATGTCCACCAGCACACAAAGAAACAGAGTCCTCCTTCATGCTGAAGTGAGCAGCTGCTTCAGTTTTTGAGGCATTTTTAGGGGGAGTGGAGCTTGATTTTCATATAGGTCCTTAAGTGCAGCCTCTAAAAAATCAGGCCCCATGAAGTTACCTTATGTTCAATCCCTTCAACAGAAGCATCCCAAATGAACTTGTCACTTGTCACCATCTTTTCCAAGGACTCCAGAAGGAGAAACAAGACTCTCAAGGCAGCAGAATACTTTTGCACACCTGGCTTGTACTACTTTATGGAAAATTACTCTCAAGAGCTAATTAAAATGCATGATTTCCCCCCTCTAGCTGTATAGATTAATCTATTTCATTTTCAAAATCTCATTTTTTCCCATCACTTCAAGTATTCAGGAGAGATTACATTATTACAATCACAACTTGGCCTCAGTCCCAGAACACAGAGATGAAGAGAGAAAAGGCTTTTGTTGAGGACGTGCACACACACTCACACACACACTTTAGACAAAATGAAAGCACATTAATCAGCTAATAGGGAGGGGGGGCAGATCTAAATGCTTATGACAGAAGCCACGAAAATGAAAGATTTCTAGTGGAATGTAGAGTCAATGCAAGAGAAAAAAAGACCAGGGAATCTCATGGAAAACTGTGAGGCTTTGAGGCTTTTTTTTTTTAAATACTAGGGAAAACACAGATCGTGATCTCTCAGAAGAAATCGAATAGAAGGGGCATTTTTTAAGGGCTCAGAAATGGCATTGGGCAGCTCGGGACAGTATCGCATCCAGGTGAAATCAAGATCTTTAAAATAATATGAAGCCCAAAGAGGTTAAAAACCACTACTAATAGATGGATAAAGCAATTCTACTGCAGTGAAAGAGTTGTTAGAAGAAGATTAAAAAAAAGAGAGAGAGAAAAACTACATGGTATGTTAAGATGCTTCATTAGAGAGCAGGTACTCAAACTTCCTCTGTAAGAATCAGATCCCCTGAGGCGAAGGGACCAGATTTTTCTTCAGTTATGCCAAAGTGCTTTCTTTAAAATTAATGTAAGCACAGGGAAATTCACACAGCTAAACGAGTGCAGAAGTGCTGGCCCTGCAGGATGCCTCCTCCCAGCACTGCAGTCCCCCCTCTGCTGCAGATGTTTGGGGAGGGGGAGAGGCTTAGGCTGTGGTTCCACATCTATTAATATCACATCTGTTGTACTCCTAGATTTCGTGGCAGGACAGATTCGATCTGGCTCAAGCACAAACACATTTTTGCTGAATTAGCCCCAGCACATGATGTGATGTGCTCCAGCTTTAAGTTACTTGGACACATTTTGTCAGCCTGAAGATGACAGGCAGCACTGGACTTGGCATAAAGGTTCCCAGAATGAAGTTATGTCACAAAGCAGCTGAATGCATCTGAACCAGGTGGTGAATTTATACCAGATCAGGACTTTGCATCATAGGGATCAAACTCCTTTAATCCACTGCTGGGCACTCTAAACCCAAGTGTTTCAACTTGTGAAAGCAGACTCTAAATCCTGAACCCATGCGTGCAAGATGGTCACCATTCTCCAAAACCCAGTACCCAGAAGTTAAAGAAAACAAATTGGGGCTAGATCTAAGTTTTATAAGTCGTCCTTTCTCCTGCTGACATAGAGGCTGATTCCCTGCTGGCAGGGGTTAAGGCAAGGATTCTGAAGCCTGACATCACTGTGCCCTGACACTGCAGCTCCCCTCGAGCCTATGGCTGAAGGGCTGTTTCAAGGTGGGGGCAGCATCTCAGAGCAGCAATAAATAAATAAATATTATATTTTGTCTGAAGGATTTGGGGTTTTAAATTATATATTTAGTGAAAACACAAATAATTCATGAGTGTTTTCAAATACATGAATAATTCAAGCTGGAACCAAAATAGCTAAATCATCAGGGCCATCATCCTCATAGAGGCATCTAGGATAGGTTATTTCAAGTACATTTCACTGCAGACTGGCACGTGCACAAATTCACTAATAAGCAGCTGTGCCTTTTAGCCTCCACAAAACCCAGTTAGTCACAATATCCCTGACTCAGGATGCCAGACCCATAGCTGAGATGCATCTGAGCCCTAATTGAGCCATGGCTTTAAGAGTAGGGACAGAACCAGTTTGAAATCCTATTTTATAGCTCCTCAAACCACATCTGAACCATGTGGTACATGTGTGGCATTTAAGAACAAATTATCTGAGCACCATACAAATGTTCGCTAATAGCTGACTCCAAGCTCTAGCAACCAGCATTCTTGCCTGCATATTTGTGGCTGACATTGTGTAGACTTTGAGGCATGTATATTTGTTAATTTGAATTCTGTGTATATTGTGGCCACTGGGGATGTAATACTGAAACCATAACTTCATTGTGAAAAAGTTTGTACTTTTATATATACATATATATTGAAACCCAGTATGAGCTGGACAGTCAGATACACTAGCAGGAATTCTCAGAATAAGAGAAAAGCTCAGGCTTTTTAAGTACTTTTGTGGCACTTGGGGTGGACTTTAGTGGTGGACTTGGCAGAGCTGGGTTAATGATGGGACTCAATGACCTTAGAGGTTTTTTCCAACCTTCATGATTCTGATTACCTTTTCATGACAGTTTCCTCTACTTTTACACCAATAGATTTACCTTTTTTAATAACTATTTCTCAAATTTTGTTTTCAAAATTTACTTTTAACTTTAAATTACATTTTTATTTAAAACTGCATTTTAGATTTCATTCCTCCCATCCTATTCAACAGCATCACTTGAGGCCACTCCTGATTCACTGATACAAACTGAAATCCCTTGGATGTGTTATCAGGTAATTAAGGACATGTTTCACCTTCTGAAAGAGCAGTAGTTTGTCATTTGGGTTTTAAGCATAAAATATTTGACAAAAAACAGCCCCTGCTTTGACATTTCACTTATTAATAATTTAATGCATAACACCAAAACTTTATTCCAGTTCATGCATCATTCTACCTCCAGCCTCCCTCCTGCTCTGGCCTTTACACCACACTTGGCCAGTCTCATGCCAGGAAGAAATTCAAAATTCAAACCTAGAGAACTGTAAATTCAGCATCAGGTTAAAAGCCAATAGAAGTTGTCACCTGGAGCTCTGAGGAAAGCCCAGAGGAAACCCCCACCCCATGAAGGGCAGTTCGAACTAGATAATTTTAAAGGTCCTTCCCAACTCAAACCATTCTATGAACCTGTGATTCTATGAAAACCAGCCAAATTTCACAAAGGGCTCTGTACAGGAACATGGTGTTTGTTCAGCCAAAGAGCTCAGCTAGGACCAGGGTGCTGTCAGTCACCACAATGGATAAACCCAGAGGAGAGTCTCAGTCTGGGAAAATGGAGTTGAGCATTCCTGGTTCTAAGCATTTTGACAAAAGGCAGCGTTCTGGCTCTTGAAGTCTCAGTGCATCATCTTCAAGATACCATTGTCCCAACGGCTGCTGGCACAGGTGCATTTGATGGGCAGCACCCTCCCAAAACCCCTGTGGCTGCAGCCAGAGCCCTGCACAATCAATGTGGAGGACACATAGCTTTTAGAAAGCAATAATTAAGGAAATAGCTGTTCAAATGCCCTCCTGTATCCCACTGCAGAGGAAAGCTGTCTGGGATGGGTTAAACAGCTGCTCTTTGGCCAGAAACAACATGGACAGAAAGAAAAACTTTTTGGAAGGAAGCTGTAATATTTCATGAAGCGGAAATGAAGGAGCTACATTGTGGTATTGACTTATGTAGTTATATCTGATGACATTTCACATTCTCTGCTCATCATCCCAGCTATGTCTCTGCTTTGGAAAAATTTGGGGTTCAGAATGACCATTAGAAAAATATTACACGGTAAATGCCTAACATGGAGTGTGCTGGAGGCACTTCTCTAACCCTCTGATCTTGGGAAATATAATGGCTCATTCATCCTCGGTCTCTCTCTTTTTTTGAGTTTCGTAGGAATTCCCCCATTGTAATGAGCCTTTGACCTAACCTCCATTTCTTCTAATACTGCCTGACATCTTCCCATCATATGTTAACAGTGTGTGTCTTCACTGAAAAGCAAACCATTACTGGTGCTCTTGGGCCCCAAAGAAAAGCAATGTGAAGGAAGAAAGAGAAACCTCAGCCTCACTGGTTCTTCCCAGAGATCTGTTGCTCCAGCAACTGGAAGTCAAACAATGATGTCAAGAAGACAGAGCCGAGCACTTTAAACCCAGCGTCCAGTTGCCACAGCAACTAGTTTTTAAAGTAAGTGATGCAGAGAGGTTTTCTTTTCTCAGCAGTAAAATAACATGAAAGTAAATTAGGGCAAAGGGTGTTTACCTGGGGCTGGGGGTGTTAATTTAGGGGTCTGTGATGCAGCATCCTGCCAAAGGTCTGGGGCAGGGAGGAGGAGCAGGAGGCTGCTGTTCCCTCCCAGCGGAGCAGAGCAGCTGCTTGGAAGCGAATTGCTTTGCTCTTCCTTTCACCAAAGGAAATGCCAGAGAAGCAAACTCTGCTGCCAGATGCCACATGGACACCAAATGTTCCCCACTGGCTTGCACCAGCCCGCGCTGCTGAGGCTCTGAGGGGAGGGCTCGTCATCTCGCTTTCATCTCTCCTGCCCTGAGCTCCTTCAGCTGTTGCAGACCCATCTGTCCCACAAGCCACTGGCCTTTCTGGGCAGCTTACAGGCTTCAAACAGGGAGGACAGGTGCTGGGAGAGCGGGGGCACCCTTTGGCCACCCCTGAGCATAAGTCCTTTTCCAGCCCCCACTCCCCTCCAGCCCTTTTCCCAGCCTCCTGGATAGCTCTTTTGTTTCTGACTGTCACTTGTGGCTTCCCCAGAAATTAAATCAGTGGCAAAAGGGCAGGGCTTTGCAATTTCATTTTAAATAAAACAAAAAAAACAGCCTTATGCATCTAAGGGCTATGAGGGGAGCTGTTGCTGTCCCTGGGGGAACAGGACTTGGACATTTTTGGAGGTTACAGCTAATGGTTTTGTTGACCAGACCATTTACTCGCATAACTTCTTGCACTTGGAGGACGTTGCTTGCCAGGGTAGCCATCCACATGGAGCTGGAACCTTCATCTATGGTCCCTGCTTGGAAAGACACCATGGACCTCCTAAAGAGCTGCTTATCCCCACGTGCTTGTACGGAACTATGTGATTAACTCTTCCACTGATTCATCCTTATCCATTTATCTAATACAAACCATTTCTTACTCCATTAGGCCCTTGCCCTCACTGAGTAATCTCTGGTTGTATCATGCTTTAGAATTAGTCTGTAAGGTCCTCAGGGCAGGGATCACGCCTTGGAAGGTGCCTCACAGACTTTAGGCCATTGCTAAATTAATAAGAATGTAATAAAAGTATTAGAAAGCTCTACCAAGGGAGGCATTGTTATGCCCCAGAGGCAGCATATCTGGTTAACAACCCTGAAAAGAAATGCCAACAACATTAGCCTCTGCCCCTACATCCCTCCGCCTAATGTAAAATTAAATAGCTACAAATTACCTATCTATTTTTCTATCTGCCTAGGCAATTAGACCATGCTCATTACTGGACATATGGGGATACATCCAAGAATGCAGGCGCTCAAAAAGAAGGGAGGCACAACACACACCATGGCACGAGTGGATGCTCCAAGGCTTCTGCTCCCTCGTAAAACACACCATTAAACCCACAATACGTTGGACCATCAGTGAAGGTCAGAAAAAAACCTCCAAAACCTGACAAGAAAAGTGTCCAAAGAGTAAACCGAGAGCCAAGGACGACAAACAGGCGGTGAAAGTGCTCTCAAGGGTGTGTGTGGGACAGAGAGGAGCAGCCAGGGATGTTTATTCATATGGGAACAGCAAACACAAAACTATAAGCAAACGTGGCTCAGCACATTTATTTGCAATTAAAGCTCATGTATACATGTCCATGAATACAAGGTGCACCCCACTGACTAGTGAGCCTGCAGCCAATGGTGCACTGTCAAGAATAAATCCATGGAGTTGCAGTGATGGGACATCTGAGCATCAAGTTAAATATCCTGGAAGAAAATTCAGCCTGATGTTGTCCAGTCAGCAGCAGTGCATAGCACCCCTACTATGCTTGGGCTGAATTTGGGACTGCAGCAGCCCCCACACCATGACGCCGAGAATGATGCCTCAAATGCTCTTTAATCCATTTAAGTTCAAGCCCTCTGGTTTGCAGTTTGACAGTAACACTATATTTTTATTCAGCACAGGATCAGAGGTCTGATGAAACCTCATGTTGCCAACATAAAAGTGGAAGGAGCTTTAGTTAATCCCAAGGAAAATGAAGTCCACCAGTTTTGCCCCACACCCCTCCTGAAAAGAAAGAAAATGCAAACCCCACACTTGACTCTCTTGGAAGAAAAAACTCCCTGCTGTCCTCAGATGGTTAAAACATGCAGCTTTAGTGGGCTGCAGAAGGAATAGCAATTACATACCCTTCACATCTTGCCAGCATGGTTAGGGTTTTGGTTGTGTTTTTTGGGAGGGTTTTTTGTGGGGTTTTGTTCTAAATCTTTCAACTGTTGGTTTGTTGGGGTTTTTTTTCCAGTCATTCTGGGGGAAACAATCTCACCCTCTATGAGAATGTGTGGTTTAGAGGGGGAGAAAACAGGAGAAGGGGGTTCACAGGCTGCTTCTCTGTCATTAAAAAAAAGAAAAAGGAAGAAATGAAAAAAAAAAAAAAAAGAAAAGCCAGATCTGCAGTGGAGTTAGCCTGGCCGTATTAAAGGAGCAGGTGTTGTACTGAGTTAATTTATTTGGGAGGAGACCTGAGCAAATCCCAGCAGCCCTGCTGAGAAAAAAGCTTTGTATGACACAAAGCCCTCCCTGCTGCAGCATTGCTCTTGCTGTCTTCCCTTCCCTCCTCTTCAACTTCTCCTAATTGTAGGGCTAATGTCCTCTGACAAGTGCCTCAGATGGTCCAACAACAACCCTATCACCCATTCCACATCCCTGAATATTATTATTTTCACAGCCCAAATCCCTGCCAAGCCCAGGCTGCTCTTGATTATTTTCCAGCACAACCGTGTCTGCTGAGGAGCTGCAAAATATTGCCTCCACCATGCTGAGGACACAGTTGCTTGGCCATTATGACATTGCTGCAATTTTTGGCACAAGGAGCAGTGCAAAGCTCCAAAGATTCCTCTTTTGAGGCTACAAACCCAGGACCCACATCAAAGCCGGATGGTTGTCTGATGGTTGCCTGGAATGATGGTGACAGAGGGAGGGGGCCTATCTGCCTGCCATGCTGGGAATGTGTGTGTGTTATTGGCACAGCCGCCAGCCACACCACAAGCTGTGTGTCAATTAAAACAGGGATCTGGGGAGCAGCAAGCTGAGGCAAGCAGAGATGGGAAGCAAGTTTATTTTTTAAATTATTAAAATAGGTAGATGGTCTTCATATAAGGTCAGGAAGAACAAACTGACATAGTCTTCTGTGTACAATGAGAAGAGGTTCAGGTTCAACAAGCATAATCTTAGTATACGTGCCCAGAAACCAGCATTTCTCTGGAATCCCAGGCTTTTACACAAGTCACCAGGGTCACAGTACCCACCCTTGCTGCTGACCACTTATACAAAGCCCAAAACATACAGCAAATATCTCCAGCAGCTCTGTTATGCTTTGGACTTCCCTTCTACTGGAAGGACCGTCCTCTGGGAGTAGAGGCCAGTACAGCAGCAGAAAGGAAGCCAGTGCCTTCAGTAGCTGATTTTCCCAACGCCATGAAGACATACCACATCTTCTTTGCTGTCTACACCATTGCTACGACCATAGCAAGGTGGATGCACTGGGAAGAGAGAAGGAACAGGCTCTTGTCTGTGCCACCAATGCCTGCAGAAGATGCACATAAGGTTGCTTGAATAGCCTTATGTCCACATCAGTCATACCAATATGAGTCAGATCACAGCAGCCACCACCAGCCATGGGAAGGAACAAAGAAGGTGGGAATTGTGTTCCCTGTCCATCCCCAGCTGCACCCACCCCTTTGTGCTACAGGGCACAGGCAATTTAGAACTGCAGTTTGGATAAAGAGAAGGCACCCATCAAATGAGTTCCCCCGCACTGAAGGTTCCCTTCAGTGGGAAGGAAGGATGGAACCTGTGCGTCTGGGAGGGAAAGGAAAATTTTGAGACACCAGCAAGCAACAAAGGGCATCTCATTCAAAAAGTGCTCAGAGGCTTCGTTGCACAAAGTAAAAATAAAAAAATACATCCCTTTAGGATACAGTGAAAGGAAAAGCGTGTTGGGGAGGAAAGGGAGGGGCTGTGGAGAGGGATGAGAGCAGCTGGAGAGGAATTCCAGCGGGACAGATAGGCAGGCAGTCACAAAGTCTGTTAATTATTTAAAAAATAAACTAACACAAAAAAGGACGTCCTGGGGAGGAGGGGGAGGCAGAACCTCAGGGTATCCATCAATTATGCACAAACCAGCTCATGGACACTGTGAATGAGGGTCCTGTGGGCATCCTCACAGTGCTGTTACCAGGAGCTGTCCCCAACACACCACCCGTGACACAGCACGGTACCTTTGTGACCCTTCGTTACCCCTGTTTTATTGTGTTTTGTAACTTAAGTTGGTATCCACAAGAGGAAACAAAGGAACACAAAGGCTTGGCAATGGTTTGTGTTTCTAATTGCATTGCAACCGTGTTTTCACCTGGCACTGCTGTGGCATGTCAGGAGCCAGCCACCTTGGTGCCTCCCTCCCACTTTTTGAAATGGTGACCACAACAAACGGGTGTTAAGCACAAGCCACTTCTATCCAGGTTGCTGCTACCAGACCAAGGTAAGAAAAGCTACAAGTTAGGAAACACAGAAAATAAATCTATCCTTAATGATGAGTTTTGCCGACTGGAGCTTTGACTAATATGGAACATCTCCTCCAAAGCTGCAGACTTCAAGTTTTTAACAGGATCAGGTCATACACACACACACTACTTCTGGGGACTACACAACATGATTTTTCTTGGCTGAACAGCCACCTACACTGCTGGCTTTCAGATGTCTTTTCCCAAGAGCTCCATTAACAGAAAACCACCAAAACATGACAAAGTGGCAAAAATATTTCTTCCCAGTTTTAATATTTTTCTTATACCTTGAGTATTGAATTGATATCCTTTATATCTTTAGTAAAGCTCTGGTCCAGAAAGTATGAAGCTTAAGAGGAACCAACTCAAGTTCAGAGTGGTAATCCTGCATCCCGTGTACACTTCTGTTGTTTCTTGTTATGATGAGAAAACATAAAATATTCCCTAGAAACCAAAAGCACTAACTTGCCTCATGCACACCATCAAATAGCTATTAAACAATAACAGCCTTGGGTGAAGCCCAAACAAATGAGTGAAGCTCAAATTCCAGTTTTCAGCCTACAAGTATGAAGACCCAAAACCTTACAAAACCTTAACCCACCCATATCATGCTAATTACTCCTACTCCTCCACTATTGGTTTATCCATGGACAAATGCCTTTTCTTTGCATTGAACTCCTCCTTAAAACATACAGAAACATGCAGCTTGCAAGCAAAAGCAGTGATGTGTGTTTGATAGAAACCACCCATATAAATGAAACCACAATTTTTACGATAAATTGGCAAATGGGCAAGGACACAGAAACTCTATCTGCCATAATGATTTATTTAAAATAAACAAATCCAGCTGTGGTGAAATAATGAGTTCTCTGCAAATATACACACAAATTCTGGGCTATTTCATTATGAACATATTAAATCTAGTCCCTCAACTCTAGTTCTGTATGATAATTAAATACACATAGATGTACTGCAGTGGATTTGCATAGCAGAAAATAATTATTCTGGCAATTAGATATGGTGAAACGTCCTGGTTCTTTCTGTGCACGACAAATTTTTTCTGATGCTTTAGCATTATCCTTTAAAAAGTTAATGAACGCCCCCTTCCTATTAATAGTATGATAGAGTGGGTTCATGGTGGCTTGGCCTCACATGTTTGGAGCTCTGCTTCACACACATGTTTGGGATCACTTTTGTCCTTGTTGCTAGGGCTGGCGCTGCAAACCTCTTGCTGCCTTTAAATAGCCAGTGCCTTTGCTGGAAGTAGAGCGTTTTCCATTTGTTAGTTATTTTATTGGTCATTTGTCCAATTGTGCTAGTCTTGTCCAGTGATCAACCACACAGTGCCAGGGCATCCTTCAGTTCAAGGGAACTAATCAGTTTGTTCCCCTCCTGTCCAGGCTATTTGTCCTGTCATACATAAGGATGATGCATCTCTGACTGAGGAGACAAAGTGCAGACTTGCATCTATTTAGGTGAGACTCCTCATCCCAGGCTAAGCTTTAAAGTCCCCAGGTTTAGAAAGTATTCCCCAGCCATCAGCAGGAGAAAAGAGCAGGATTAGGCAGAAGAGAAGCATCAAGCAAAACAAAGCCACAGAACAGATTTGCAGGGCTGAGTTTTGTACAGCCAGAAAGCCCAGCCTTTTCTTCTCTAAAGGCATTTCTCTTTGAACATTGGTCATAAAAGCCTGTGAGAAAGCCTTCTCTCCCTCTTGAGGCTGCTGTCTGAGCTACAGCTGGCCCTGCCAGCAGCCTTCCCTGCGTTTCAACCCTGAGCCTGTGTTAAAAGTCAGGAGATGCCTCAGGTTACTTCACACACCCCTAGATCTCCAGAGGGTATCACTGCTCTAGTGTTTTAAGATGGGAGGCATACATGATAAGTTTTGATTAAATAAATAAGAACAAATTTATAAATATTTTAGAACCTGTTTGTTGCCAGTTCACATCTAATAATGAAGGAAAAGAGAACAGGGAAGCATCAAAGACAAAACAGACAGCAAGAAATGTGCCTCAGAGGTGAGACCATTACCACAGGGAGCTTCTCTCCCCACCTAGACAGCTCCTGGTCCTGCTTCCTTTATGACCTCAAGCATTTTTCACTGGTGCTGCCACTGCCCTTGCCCTGCTGCCCTGCACTGCCCCAGCTATTCTTAGCTCTTGCCTAAAGTAATTTCTCTCTCCCCTGAGCAAACCGCTTTTTGTAGTCCTTCACACTTTGATTTTAACTGAGGTTTAGTCTACTTGCACAAACTGGTGAGAGAAAAGATGGCCCAGAAATGAGGGTGACAGCCTGGGCAGAGGAGAGTCTCATTCAATTCTCTCTGCCCCTGACTTCTCACCTAACCCTGGGCATGCCATTTCACCTCTTCCTGCCCACTCCTGCCTTCTTCAAAGTACGGCCCAGAGATACCTGTTAAAGGCTGGAAACATTTTGAGGTTGATGTCAGCCACCAGCCACTTCAAAAAATCTTGTCCATTACAGCTGGATGTTTGCCCTTAGGTGTAACTGCAACTTCACAGTCATCCAGAGCCAGACTGTTCTTCAGCAGATGGTGGGTTTCACCCTCCTTTCCCAAGGGTCATGGTCAACACTGCAGTCTAACCCAGCTCCCATGGCCCCATTCTGCACAAGTGAACCCCAAACCCACCCCGAGGTCGAGCAGACAGGAGGTGTGGGATACACCCACCCAACATTTTCCAGCCCTGACACCCACTGGCTGCTGCTGGGGTATGAAAGGGAAGAGGGAAAATGCAACAAAAGACAAAAATAAAAAGACTTCCAGTCCAAAGCACAATTAGGAAGAATGCACCCCTTTTTCTCAGGGTTAGGCTTTTTTTCTTTTTCTCTCTTTGGCCTGGCTCACAGCTGCCTGCAGCTCCCTTTCCTGGTTGCCTAGCAGGGCTAGCATTCATGGAGAGCTGAGGTACACCATGGATGCTCTGTGAAAGCAGCCTGCTATTTCCTACCCAGATGTCTTTTATTTCAGTCAGTGCCATTGCTGGAAGAGCAACAATAGCACTTCAATTCCGTGGCTCTCATCTTTGGACGGTCTAGTGACAACCTTGCCTTACCTTCAGCTATGTTGTCCCCTGGATGAATATCGCATACAAAATAATTCAAAACAAATCAAGAAAGCTAAACCTGTTAATCCTCCCATTCTGCAAGGCCAAAGGGTTATTTTACAAAGTACAAACACTCAGGCTACACAGTTCTGCTCAAGTGCCCTGTAACAGTCAAGAACAGCTGAAGCAATTAGCAATGCCCCATCTCCTCCAAAAGGCACAAACTCCAGGGAAGGAATCAATAGGAAAACTTTACAATACAGAGCCCTTAGCTCAACACACGTTTTAGGGATAAAGCCTTTAAAAGGCAGGGGATAAGATGCTAGACTATGACTTAGGGAAAGGCTGAATTCCGTCCTTGAGTATTTGGTTGTGCCATGGAGTCATGGGATCCCCCCATGTCAAATGTAACATACTGATATTTGTTTCCTTCATCAAATCATTTGGAGTCCACTGACAGAACAAGCTGAGTAAGAACTATACCTCTGAGCTATTTATACCTTCCTATATTTAACAGAATAGTTTGAATGCTGATAGATGTGCCAGAACAGACACAGAGATAAAAGCTTCTGCAAATTTCTAACCACAGGCATTGCATTTGCAGGATATTTGACTGGAGATGATCTATCTCCTCCTGTTTAGTTTTTGAATGGATTTTTGACATGCCCACTTGTCCAGGCAGGAGATTCAATTTGCTGATTCCTCCAGTCCCATGTCTCTAAAACCTGCACATTTTACAAAAAGGAAATGGAAATTGTTCTCCTACACTTGCTGGCTACATAGCAGATGCAGAGGCAGTTCAGCCACTGAAATATTTTGTATGTATTCTCATTAACAGAATTTGAGCGCGTGTTTCCAAAATACTGCCTGAGAGGTGAAGCCTACCCAGAGCTTTCAAATTTGGAAAGTTAACCTTCAAAAGTCTGTATTTCACCCTGCTTGTGATTTGTCCACACCTTTCATCATCATATTAGGACCTAACAGCTCAGCCACATAAAGCACAAAGAACAGGACATAGAAAGATACTGAGATTATAAAACTAATTTATTGCTTACTCTCACAGGCCCTACTTCCACTGAATTCAATGGGAGTTTTGCCATCGACTTCAATAGGGTGGAGCAGAGCCAGGGACTTTTGTCTGTTAATTCCTTGTGGATCATTTACAGCTTTCCAAGCACCACTGCAAAAATAAACTTCAGATTTTTAAAAAACCACACACACACACAACAAAAAAACAACTGGAGTTAAAATGTGTATAAAGACCCAAAGAGAACCACTGGCATAATATCCCTACAATATTTCAGAATAGCTCATTATTTACTCATTAAATCAGTAAATGGCAGCTCCATTTCTCAGGATCAGCAGCATGTGCATTCCTCACACCAGCAACCAAATTATTCCTGATCGAGGTACTTAATTTGCTCTTGAATATATATACAGTCTCATTACATTGAGTTGGGCTTAGACCACAGAGACATGACTAAAAGTGGGCTGGATAAGGGACAGTGCTCTGGAGGTGCCAAGCAAAGACATCCATGCAGGGGAGGGAGTATCTCTTCTGGGATCCTCTCTGGTGTGGTTCAGCTGACCCACTCTAAGATGCCCAAGGTCCTGATAAAGGAGAGAGCACAGGCTACAGGTGACAACCAGACACAATAAGTCAGATATTCAAGGAGCCAAAAAGGAGAGAGTCTGAAAACTCATGCAACCTTTATTTCTTCCACCTTTAAGGTGCCTCTCTAATGAGTTTGAGCATTCTTGTGCCCTATTGTCACATGTTTTCAGACAGAACTCTTCTGAAACTAAATATTTTCCCCTACAGAAGCATGGGAAATGTCACTCTTTTCCCAATTTCAACCAAAGAGTCAAAAACAGCAGCCCTGGTCTAAAATGGGGCAATGCTCCTGGATGAACTTCCACCATCTTTCTGAACCGATTCTCATGTCAACTGCTTGGGAAAAGCACGGCTAAGACAAAGGAGAGCTGAAAGCCTGAGGCTTGAATGGAAACTATAAAAGGAACAAAAGTAGCAGCAACAAAACTCCAAGGACTCCTTTGGCACCCAAGGAGGAAGCTTAAAATACAGCCAGCGTCTCTCAGCCTTTTTTCCCTAT